>JAMLFT010000037.1:0-70911 GCA_026544285.1 Pachyrhizus erosus | reverse complement strand
ATTATTATTATCGTCATGATTGTATTTTTTTATATAATTTTAATATATTTATTTTTATTGTAAAAATTTATTTTTTTTATTTTTTTATTATTTTTATTAAAATTTTAACACCTTTAATTATTTTTATATGTTAAAATTATTTTATATTATGATATTTTATAATGAAACAAGATAAATTACGTTGACTCATTTTATTTATTTTTAATTTATAATAAATTTTTAAAAACTAAAAAATTAAAACTAAATACTTAAAATAAAAATTTATTTTAATTTTTAAAAACTTTAAAACTAAAAATAAAAAACGACACTAAATATTAACTAGTCTTTGGCAAGTGGCAAACAACAGAATTTATTATGGAATAGCTTAACCCGGGTAACCAAACACAGTGTGAGTCCTGAAAACCCTACTTATAAAATACATAAATTACGTACAGAGACAGGAGAAACCCTAACAGCAGTTTGGGAAGAGAGGGAAAGATGCAGATCTTTGTAAAAACCCTAACCGGGAAGACCATCACCCTTGAGGTGGAGTCAAGCGACACCATTGACAATGTCAAAGCCAAGATTCAGGACAAAGAAGGTGCGCTTTCATCCAAACGATACCATTCATTGATTCTCGTTCTGTTTTTCGCTCTTTTTTTTTATTCATTTTTCTTTTTCACATTGTCTAGGGATTCCTCCGGACCAGCAGAGGTTGATCTTCGCCGGGAAACAGCTGGAGGATGGCCGTACCCTTGCTGATTATAACATCCAAAAAGGTTTGGAATATCTCAATTTCGAAAATCCATACTGTTTGGCCATGTTAATTGCACCAATATTTTGAATGTGGTAATTGATTGGTTATTGTTTTTTTATGATCTGTAGAAATTTTATTTTGCCATATCCGTGTATGAATGCCGAAGGTGTGCTTGCTTGAGTAGGTTGAAAGATGATTTGGAAAATTGATAATTTTCATAATGAGAGTGCAAAATTAACAATTTTCAGATGCTTAACTTTATTGTGTCCGACTGCAAGAAATTTCGTTCTACTTGGATGAGGACACCAGACCCTAAATCTTGTTAATTATGCTCGATGGCTCCAGTTTATAATGCGAGCCCTTATTTGTTAATTTTCTCTATTTTGCAGAGTCAACATTGCATCTTGTTTTAAGGCTTCGTGGTGGAATTATTGAGCCATCTTTGATGGCATTGGCCAGGAAATATAACCAGGATAAGATGATCTGCCGCAAGTAAGTTTACACATCCTTGTAGTGGATCCTGTTGGTTCATTCAAAAGTAGTTAGAAATATTGTTCTTGTGAAGTATAGTTAAATATGCCAAAAAACTTATGTTGCAAAATGCATAAGAAAATCACATAAAATTCAATGTTGTGTAAGCCTCCTAAATTTGTATCTGTTTGTAAGTTGTCTACTGGTTTTAGATATGAATGATGGAAGGGTTGTATGCATACTCTGATTTCTCTGACCTGCACATTTCTGGAATGCCCTATACCAAGTTCTTATGGCTCACAACTCAGGCACTATGTCTAACACCTATTATTTGTTCTGTATCCCACGTTTCCACCCATCACACCCCTCTCAATTGATTTTTAACTGTTTTTATTTATCTACTCCTGTCCCATATCCACTCATTCTAGATGACCACGTCTATTGGATAGATATAGAGATGCCAATTCGTTGGTCTAGAATAATTGATTTACCACAATGAATAGCATTATTTTTTAAATAATTAATGGCAATGAATAATTAATTAACTACAATGGTTTTTTTAAATAAAGAAATTTTGATTACAAGGGTAAAATAGCTTTTTAAACACCTGACTTTTCCCATTTCTTATATTTTCTTCTCTCTATTTTCTTTACTCATTGAAATCTTGATGTGTGTTAGGCTATGAGCAAGGATCTTTTATAACGCAAAACATATATAACAAAATTGGCTTTAGAATAATTGCATAACTGCCTTAGCATTGCTGAATTAGAAGACAACTTCATTAACAAATGAATTCTTGTACGAAGCCTGTTTGTAATTTCGATTGAGAACATACAATTCAATGCATCAAATCATATTTCCCGTAATGTCTGCTTATCTGTGAATTTCCTAACTTTTTGTAGGATTTGTAAATCATTTTCTCAAAACAATTCTTTTGAATTCAATAATCTTAATGTTCAAGCATCAAATTAAGTGTTTTCTTCTGGCTTTGAACTTCTGTTGGTGAATTCTAATTCTGTGATGTAAATCAAATGTAATTTAAAAACAATATATAAATATATATATTCATTCTTGAAAAATGGATTCACAACTAAGGTTTCCTTTGTGAACTGGGGTGTATGTACATTATATACAATAGCATAGCTTATTCATGTTCAGTGTCAATGACAACGACTACTTGAAAAAAATGATTCTTATTTTTAAGCTAAATTATTCTACATTGCTGCTGATCTCTATAATGTTAGTTCACAGTCATTGTGCTTATAATCTATGATTTGCAGGTGTTACGCACGTTTACACCCCCGTGCTGTGAACTGCAGGAAAAAGAAGTGTGGACACAGCAACCAGGTATTATGATTTATTAGCACTATATGTTGTGTTTCTTGTTTTACTGAATGGAATTCCCGTGTTATTAGAGGAATAATAGCATCATTTACTTTTGTATCGCAGTTGAGGCCAAAGAAGAAGATCAAGTAAACTGTTTTGATTGCAAGAAGGAATATAGTGTTGTAATCCTGGTAACTCCATTAGCTTATTAGTATCGTTGGAAATCATTCGGAAATTTGACAGTGAAGTTACTCTTATGATTTTTGTATTCAGTTTGAGACGGATTTGACATGAATTATGCTACAGTTCCTTGTGATGATACAGTTTTACTTTTGATAATAATGCCCGTGATGTCTTTGTTTCCCGTCGCTATATTACTTATTTCCCTTTTTCATTTAAACTCGTAAAAGACCTGCCCGTAATTTTTATACTTCATGCCCTTTTCATATTAACTCATGAAACACTAGGCCCGATGATTAGAAGCGCCAAGAGTTTCTTGCAGTTGGATTAAAAAATTGCAGTGACTCGAAATGGAAGTTGTTTAACTGGTTTTGGCATCTGATATGAAGTTATGTAGTTACTATAATTACAGAAGATGCAAGAATATTAAGTAAACAATTTTTCAATTTTTATGAATGTAAACGTGGCTATTTATAGAAATCCATTAAACAATTTTTTCTTCTATACTATTATAATTTTGACAATAAAGCAATTTTATCGGATAGCTTGATTGTCAAAAAGTGTTGAACCATTTGTTTAAGCCTAAGGTGTGAAACTCGCAATGATCCGTTGGCATTTCTCATGGACAAGTAAAAATGAAACGGGCTCATTGTCTGCTCTCCGCCTTTCATGATCTACCATCAGTGAGTAGAAGTATGCCTAGTTCTCCGTCCGCACCTTGTGCTACAGATGTCATCTGTTTTTGAATCCCAAGTCACGTAAACCACATAGATATTTGCACCTCTTTATCTTTTTAATGTTAAATGGCATAATTTGAATTTGTACCTGGTTTGGAAAATGTTTTGGATCATCCTGCGAGGTGATTCGTTGGCTGCATACTCCAACTGAAGTAACTCATCTGAGGAGAGGCGCCAACCAAGAGCACCCAAATTTTCCTCTGCCTGTTTAATTGATTTGACTCCAGGAATTGGAACCGTATCTTTGCATATGCACCAATTTATAGCAACCTGACATGACAAAGCAAAGAATGAGATAATAAGGTATGCTGTTCGGGCATGGTTGGTCAACATTGTCATTTTCCGCGCACCTAAGGCAGGGACAATTAAGTGGGTTGGTCGGTGGTTCTGTAAAAGGGAACTTTATAAACTTTAAAAAAGTAAGTTGCGTGGGGAAGCACGCATTTAAAAGCATAAATGTGACATTAAAATTTTGCTTCTTAGGTAGTTGATCTTGATAATGAAGCGACTATAGTTTTGATGTTATTGTGGATAAGACGTAGCAGTTCCTTTCTGACTCCAGATATCAGTGATGATACTACAAACCCTTTATTTGGATAATATGTGATGATAAACTTCCTTGAACAATAGGATATTGGTTTACTGTATGCAGGGTTTAGTCTTTGGCTGATCTGGAGCTCAGGACGAGCACGAAGTCTGTCGTGTAAAAGATTGATGAATAAACCAAAGAAAGATGCTTATAGCCAGAATATGACTGTAAAATTGGATCAAAATATGTTCTCCAAAAGACTGGCCACGCTAAGTGGTCCCAACTTTTCGAAAGTGATAAAACTAGCGTAGATTTTGGTAGTTGGTGTGCTTCCTACACAAATAAATGAGAAAATAAAGTCTACAAAAAGGAGAGATAATATCTTATCACTACGACACTATCTATTCATAGTAACACATAATTTTATTTGTATTTCATTTGCTTATGTGCCATCCAGTGGTGTGGAAGAAATAGGACAATAGAGCTAGTTGTCTTTCTTTTAACAAGCATTCAACTTGATTTTAGTTAGTTATCCTGCAATTGCAATGCATCTTTTACTACATATACCTGCAGAGTCAGATTATATATTTTCTAGCAACTAGCATCTACCTAACCGACACTCACTAGATTAGCTATAAGAAATTCCTAGCATACAAAGAAAAATAAAATGGGAAAAGGATTACTTGTGACATGGTTTTCCGCCGTTTATTTGCAATTTCTCTTAGGGAACTCAATAAAGGATCCAGTCCTGGAAGTATTTGCTTAAATAGCAACGCCCTGTGAAATGCGATTTATTACTAAAGTACTACAGAAAAAAACTAATAATGCATTAGGCTACAAAGTTAATCATTGTGTATCCCTCTAAAGTATTTGCTTAAATATCAACATACCTTGGTCCACTTGGAAGTTTGGATGGTGAGTATTTCCCAGTAAGCATTCCAAGTCCTAGAGGACTATAAGCAATCATACGAATACCCAGACTATCACATATACTCTTGACCTCTAGTTGATCTTTCCCCACGCTTATCAAAGAAAATTGCACCTGAAATGTTGAAATTATAAAGAAGATTAATAAGAGAATACAAGTAAAGCATGACAAATTGACAATTATTGCTTGGTTACCACTTGCAGATAACCTGATGTCCAGGAATTCGCATCTTCTTGGAGTTATTCAAGCAGTTCATTAAACTGATCTCTTTCGGAAACTCCATGAAGCGCGATATTAAATTTTAGTCTTTAGTTTTGTCACGTGTACCTTTCCTCTGCCTTTTTTTCCCCATTTTCTTTAAAGTCTCTCAAGTATATTTGAAATTGAAACTGGTTTGACAATCAGATCATGCCTATTTTTCCCAATATATCTAGCAAAATTTGAATGTTAAATTTTACACTTTTGCATAATTTACTACCTGGGCTGAGCATAAGGGGACTCCACGGTCTTTCAGATAATCATGTATCTTTAAAAGCTGCTTTGGTCCGTAATTACTTACTCCAACTGCTTTAACTAAACCCTAGATGACAACATAAATATGAGTACAGAAACATATATCATTGAAGAAATTTAAATCAACTTTTTTCTACAAGATATGACCATTGAACTCAATGTTTAAATATGCTCATCCAAAACATGAAAAAGAATATAGGATCAAAAGTACCTTGAATTACTTTATCCACATTCAATGCTTTAAGAAAAAAAATTATCGTGTCCTTTCCTTTCAGGTTTATACTACTACGTAGCACTGCAAATTTCAGTTATGATGTTCAGATAGGAGAGCACGTTTACAAGTTACCCTTGAGCCAAACAAGTCTTTTAAACATAGTTTCACTCAAAGTCTTAATTATACATGGCAGATAATCCTACTATTAAACATGAATTATCGTAACCTTCTCATACATTGCCACTAAACCATCCCAGAGAGCTAATTCCTGCAAAGGAGCATAATTTGCAGTTGACCAGTGTAATTGTCCTATCCCAATTTGCTCAATTTGCATTCTATCTAGTGATGCCCTGAAAATTTATTTCATCCAAGTTCAAAATCATAAAGCAAAGAAAATACACCAAGCAAATATTTGACAGGAAGGATTTGATAGGAACAAACAAATACCTGCAAGCATTCACAAACTGCCCTGGTGTAAGGCGCCATGGATATGCTGCAAACTTAGTAGCAATTACTATTTCACGCTGACTCCCCTTTTGCTCTGAGAAAGTGTAACATGCAATTTGGTGAACAAGTGTGAATCAAAGAGCAAGTGTGAATTTGGTTTTTACACCATCTATAAACCACACGCGTTTGATAAGTTTGTTAATTTTAATAATAATTACTTTACATGTCAAACAAAAGATGATTTTTAATTAATTGACAGCATAAAAACTTTTACACTGACAGTGCATATCTATTAAATTTATCAAAGAATTTGTTACAACATCATAATATGACACTGCAAATTAACATAAATCAAACAACAAAACCATGTAAGCAGGCAAAGTTACAATGAATTATATACTTATTCCTGCATAGCAATCTACAGCAGAATATATACGAAATTAAATGACAGTGAAAAAGGGATTAGTGATGAACCTTGAAATTCTCGAATGAATCTCCCCAGAAGCTTCTCACTCTGACCATTTAACCTTCCCGTGCCATAAGAATCAGCAGTGTCAAAGAGATTGATGCCGTTGTCCACAGCCATGTTGAAGATTTGTTGGAGTTCGTTATCCATGGATTCCTGATACCCCCACAGAAACTGATTGCCCCATGCCCACGTTCCAAACCCCATGGGAGACACACTCAGAGGACCCATCTTCACCTGCCACAACCAACCATTGAAGCTACCTTGTTACTAATCACATCATACATGACATCGAAGGAAAATTGTTAGTACCTTTTGCGTTGGCCAGAAGGGAGGGAATTTTAGAGACTTGAATGAGAAAGATGGTGTTGCTAATGCTATGGGGTTAATGTTGATACTGCAAACTGAGAGTGTCATTGCTGAAGTGTGAGTGAAACACTGATAGAAGCACCAGACAGACACTAGTTTCTAACACATCATAGTATCAGCTGGTGAGTTAGTGTTTTCTGTGTGTGTGGTAGCCATTGAATCCTCCATGTCCTTATGGATCAGTTTAGTTTGTGTTTAGAAAAACACAAAAAAATAAGAACCATTTTATTTTTTGACAGCTGTGGGATTTGAACCCACGCCCTTTCGGACCAGAGCCTAAATCTGGCGCCTTAGACCACTCGGCCAAACTGTCTTATGGTTATAGATTCCTTTTATATATATAATTATATATATAAGGTTTTCAATATAAGAGGAAAAACCATTACAAGCCAGTTAAAATAGTAAATATAAAATGAAACGCACGCGAAAGTGATATTTTTGCACATTTGTTATGTAGAAGTCTCCTAACTCCGCACTTATCCTTTGATAAAGTACATCATTTAAAGAAAATGTTTGCTAGACAAAGTTTGATGGAAGATAGGAACTTATCGTAATGTCTAACTCACTATGTTCACTTCATATTTGATGTGCATTTATGATATCGTTGAGATGACCGTTGTTTACATGGGTTAGGATAAGAGATGAATGTGAGGTGGAGTTCATATCAATAAAAGTATAGGGACAGTCCTTTAATATCTTGTAATTTAATAAATATAATGATTGAAACTACGCTTGGATGATATTATTTTTAATATTTTCTATTTAAAGTACTCAATGAAGCATCAGATTAAAATTTTGTTTATGATTGATAAATAATTATGCTCATTAAATATGTGATTAAATTTTAATTTTAAAATGTGTATATGTATGAAAAAATATGTGAGAGATGTTAGTTTTTCAAATAGATTTTCCTATTCCCAGAAATTATTTTCTAACTCTCAGTTGGAAATAGTTTGGACACTGAAAAAAAAAATACAACAAAATCCAGATTACTCAAAGGGTAAGATATTTTTAGATAGTTATGAGGTAAAGGGCCAAAGATAAATAAATACTTGATGAGTTCAGTCTTATTTTAGCTGATAATTGAATTTGGTTTGCTGAAAAATCAAAAGATTAGATAGGACAAAACACTTGTTTTATTTCCTTATAAAAATATTCAAGACACAATAAAACAAAAGATAAAACATAGGACAAAACTCTAAAAATATGTTATTCAGTTGAATTTAAAATAAACATAATACAATCCAAAAATAAAATAAAAATCTTCCTTTCAATAATCCTTTTTTCTCGAACCCTTTCTTCCTCTGTACTTTATTTCCCTTCTCGTGTTGTATATCAACCAACAATCAACAAACACACAAAAGTTGTGCTGTAATTCTTCTACTCGTGTTGTTCTTGAATGAACACAAGTGTATTATACAGAACTAAAGATCAAAGTCGAACTCTAATTAAGGCCTATTGGATCTCTGGCTTCAATAAGTTTGTCAGCACCGATCAACATTGGTGTTTTAGCACTACATGTACATATATATTTTGATAAATTCACTTTAAGCTTATCAAACTGTTAAAATGAAAATCACATTAACTGAAACAATTCCCTTTCAGGACTTGTCAGTATCTTCAAATTTAGTTCTTACCGCTTAAAATGTTGCGTTGCGTGATCTAGTATTCGCAGTTTATTATGGAACATATTTCCACATACTGAAATTTTGTCCTACTAAATAAAGTTGATCCAAGTAGGATTATATGCTGCATTTATTCCATTCACAGAATCGGTTCATAAGAGAAGCCAAAAATTGAAAGTAACATCTTCACTGCTTCATGAAGTCGAGCAATATCTCATTCACACCGTTCATTTATATTATTTGTGTCCCGAAGGATCACACTTGTTATTATGGGCATAAGCTAAAGTGATAAAAGGGAGGCCCCCTTTAAGAATATAAACCCTTTGAAGTGGGAAAAGGAAAAAGAAGAAAGAACACAGACACACACACACGCAAAGGGATTGGAAAGGCATGCAAACATGAACAAACAGAGGCATTGCACATTATTTCTTTTTCCAAATCTCTACACAATTGAATTTAGTGAGGCTATCTTAATTCTCTCCCTATCAAATCAAGCCTACAAAACTTCCTTCGAGTTTCTTGGCTAGGCTGGAATGTATTGACCTGTTGGAAGCACAAGAGCCAACCAACCAAGCAATCGTTGTTCCTTCTCGGAGGAAACAAACCTCACATGCAGCACAAAGTTGGCTCACTTTTCATGTCCAGAAATCTAACCATTGAGAACTGCTACATGACTGGTCCAAGATGCCACTTGGGTCCACACTACTATACCATTTTTCAAGTGATGCTAATGGCATATCTGCATGATCATCCATTCTGAGAAGTTGGTGTCCTTTGTCCTCAGATTTCTCACCCCTTATGATGCTATTCTCATGTTGATCATCTGAATACACACCTATTCTCTCCTCCAAACCCTCATTTGAAAACCTTGGTTTTGCTTCAGGCTTCCAACTGCTGTATCCACTGCCTGAGCCACCATCTTCTATGCTGTTTTCTTTAGCAGCCTTATCTTCTCGTCCATCATCATGAGATGTCCCCACCAAATCACTTAGCTTCTGCAACTGTTTGAAAAACAAATAACACAGTTAAGGGTCACATGCTTGGTTGAGATCATCAACAGTAACTAGTAAGAACTAAGAAGTCGTCTCTTTAAAAGAACCAGAAACATACCTCTAATTGCAAAGACTCCTTCTCTTTCTTTAGGGACTCAAACCTTGATGCTAAATTGTCATATTCATCTCTGAGTTTCCTGTATTCTTGCTCTATGTGTTTTGATTTCCACCTCGCCCTTCTGTTTTGGAACCATATGGCAACTTGGCGAGGCTGCAGGCCAAGATCTCTTGCCAGTTGCATCTTCTTCCTTGGCTCAAGCTTTGACTCTGACTCAAATATGCATTCTAGTGATCGTATCTGCTCATCACTAAACCTTCTCTTGTTTTCTATCTTCTTGTTTTTCTTCCTTGGTGCCTCCAAGCAGGTGAAGCTTTCAACATTTTTTCCCTTTGATCCTTGAATATTCTCATCTCCCTCCATCATATGGCTAGTGAGAAAGGAAGTATTTTATGGGTGAATTTGGAATTGGATACACAATCTGTTTGCCACCAACAAATAAAAAGAATTATGTGATTTAAAAGTCTGGTGTAGGGGGATCAGGTGCAGAATATATAGCTAGCCATAAAAGAAAGTATCTCCAAGCCATTTCTATCACGTTATTGCAACTTCTAATGGAAGGATCATGGTGACCTATGGGATAAGATACCGTGTGGCTCTTACTATCTTTTGTTATGTAGGAAGAAATTATCTTGCTTCGCTTACTTGTAGGCTATCTATCGCCCATATACTATTTTGTTTGTAGAAGGAACTGCCTGCTTGTCAGTTGTCACCCTCATAAGCACACGTATCTGTTGCTTTTTTATAACCCAAGCAGAGAAAAAAAAAAGAAAAAAGAATAGCAAAATCGATCCTGAAAAATAT
This sequence comes from Pachyrhizus erosus, assembly GCA_026544285.1. Lineage (NCBI taxonomy): Eukaryota > Viridiplantae > Streptophyta > Magnoliopsida > Fabales > Fabaceae > Pachyrhizus > Pachyrhizus erosus. The sequence continues at coordinate 60,456 of JAMLFT010000037.1, read as the reverse complement.
AGCGTGTCGTATTAGTAGTCCTTTAATTTTTTTTTTAAAGTCCTTGATATATTTTCACTTATTCAGTCGGTCTAATTAGTTCACAAGTTAATAACATAGAAGACTAATTTAATTGATGAAATATATATTTTTAGGAGCGTACATGCTGTATTTTTTTTAAAGCAGAGTATTCTTTGTCCAGAATTAAGATTTAATCTCTTGAAATATTGATATCTATGTAAGGTTTGATCTCTCTTTAATAGATATTTTTTTTTATATACACAAAATTGATGATCAAATTCCTCTATATATATATCTAAAGAACAAGACTATTAACTGACTATGTCATACCATATTGTTCTCACCCTGTAACGTTTTACAACTACGTTGACGGATAAAAAGAAATCTACAGGTACTGGAGAAGAATGAATTGATCAGGAATCTTTCCATTTAAGTAGCCTTGCCAGTAATTGGAAATATACCATTTTTAACTCTGGCGTAACATTAGTACGTTGCTGATACACTGTAACCTAATAGTTGTATCATAATATAACTCGAGTCGATGCAGCCAGTAGGTCCTATAAAACCTTTAATTTGCCTTTTTCTTAAAAAAAGACGTTGTTGAAGCGATAATATAGAATAACTATGAACATTCATATATTTAAAAGCTTTGGTATAACGTTGTTGATCTCGAGAAATAAAAGAGATACGAAAAGAGAAAAGGTCAACAACAACTTAGAAACTGACACAAACAAGGTCCCTGCATGCACATCATTATATTCATGTTTTAGAAGTTAGCTAATTCTTCGGGAGTTAATAGAAGAAGAAAAAAGGGGGGGAAAAAACAACTAGGAAGGCACATCACTGATCCTTCAGCTGAGCTACTCTCACGCAATGGCTGCCAAAAATCAACGGTGGCAAGAATAAGATATATTATATTGTTTGATTGTAAGTTCCAGCTAAATTGGAGGTTACTTTGTTATGGAAGGACTAATGTTTCTGTCAATAGTGGACCTATTTCCCTTTTGTTGTTTGGATCTGTTGACAAAAAATTGTTATCCTATGTCATTATTCTTAGGTTGCTTTCTAAATTAGGTGGCTAAATATTGAAGATCGCAGAACTCATACAAAATATGACCAGATAGTGTGTTTGATTGGCACAGTTGATAGCAAAGGTAATTAGGAAAAGGGGCAGTGTCTATTTTCTACACAGAGTTGATGTCCGAGTCAAATGCTATTACTCTGCACAAGTTATTAAAGGGCAATGAGGGAATCGTGTTTTATAGTTTGTGAGTTGTAAAGTAGAAAAGATAAATATAGAAAAATGGCCTCCATTCCTGATTGTAGACGTGTCTAATGAGTCCATACCATTTTGCTAACTCGTGTACGTACAAAACAGAATGTCCACGAAGTTTTGATAGACAAGGTATCCTCTTTTAAAATACTAATTTAGAATGTATGGTCGTTGCAATATTAGTAATTTTTTTTATATATATAAACAAAATTGGAGGTAGAAAGCTATGCTAGTATTAGAAATTTAGAAGCAGTGAATAAGCTATACTGTAGTGAAGTTTGTAATTTGTCAGCCACTGGGCTAGATAAGAAGATAAGATGAAATGGGAATCATTCAGTAACGTAGATCTTCCATCACACAAGATAAGCGTCAATAGATGTCGCCTAATACAGACAAAATATTGTCAGATTGTGGAGTTAAATCACAGAAAGCGAGTTTTTACATTTATTGCAAATCATACTAGTTGGCCTCAGGCAAACCACTTAATTCCTGGTTTTGTTTTATAGCGAAACTATGGCTACAAGTCCTTGTCAAATTAAGCTTTAGCATGTTTTATGTTTGCTTTATCAAGCTCCGTCCATGGTTAAGAGCCTTGGCAGATTGGCTTTTCTATGTTGGTGTAGTCGTGGTTGGTGTTTGGTGATGTGTCTCGTGCATACAAGCAAGCAAAACAAAAAACGCCAAGGTCAAGAAGTTGAGATGCCCCAACACCAGAGATCATAATTGCACGCCAAGTGAGGGTGAGTTACTTTTGGAACATTTTAAGAAGCAATTCCAGCTCAGGAAAGCTTTCACATTCTATTCATCTTCCAAAGTCCAAGAATGCCTAATGTCTTAGGGAAGGTACTTTGGACTTCAGAAACAGCACATGTAATACAGTTACGTGATCTTTTTTTTTTTTAAACCATTAGTTTAAAACATTAAGTCAGAAGATATGATACAAATATAGCACCAGTGTCAGGGTAGTAATGAGAGATTTAAATAATCTGAAAATTTATATTCAAATTCCCTTGCCCTCACTGAATAACAGAAAAAATATATAATATAACCAGTGTGTCCAACAGTAGGAAAGGTGCAAGGGTAGAAAAAAAATGAATCTTGTCCAAGTCGTGGAGACTGGGTAGCCTTATGCCTTTGCATATATAACTTTTCTTTGTTTAATATTTTTGTGCTAGAAACTGCGTGGGGAGAGAAGCATTCCCTTCCCCCCGTCCATGCCAACTTTATTTCTTCGTGAAAATGACATCAAATTTGTCTTCAAACGGCCATGATTAGCCTTGCTTTCCGTTTGGGTAAGTATGTATTATCCCACAAGTTGGTCATCGTGTAAACGTCAAGCTATTAAGATCTTTACGGCCATGGGGTCCTTATGCTTTTGAGGAGGGGATAGGTGTCGGGGTGCCAATTGTGCCAAATGGGTGGCCCTCAAACCAATAGGTTAGCAAAGTTAGGTATTAGGTGCCTCAAAGTCCAAAATGAAGTGATTGGTCTTCCCATCATTATTAGGTTGAGATAGATTCGTCTAATGATTGTGAAAAGAATCAAGGTTAATGGAAAAAATTGGCCTAGGAATCATATGTCATATGTCATCAACCCAACTTGAAATACTGATGTTTCTTACCGTCGTTATCCATTGCTACTACTAGTTTGTTTCTTTTTAAACTAGCTAGTTCGATAGCTAAATCTTACCTTACAAACTTGTTTTAGATCAATCATCGGGTTTATTGGGGTTCGGCACAGTAGTAAACAACCCATCTTCTTAAAGCGGTCACCAAAATTTTATCTCAAAAGATAGTCATTGTTAGGAGATTCTTCTAACTAGTAACTCCTTACAATAATGCTCCACAAACTAGCTTCACATTAATGTCATATAAACTATTGGAGTCTATGTTTATTGGTGTCGGAGCATAATAACACCAATTAAGTTAAATGCATTGTCAGCATTGTCGTTGATATAAAGCTATTTGACACACATATTAGTTATACTAATTTGAAAAATACTCACTCCAATAAAAAATACATGTATGTTAAAAAAAATTATTTTGTGATTTTTTTTTTTTTGTATTTGACACATATCATAATTTAAATATATTATATTTATTGAAATATTCACTTATTCTATGTATTTGATTTATATTATATTTTTTAGGTTTAAGTTCATTCCTATAATTTTATGATTGTTTAATTTTGATTCCTAAAAATTTTGAGTGCACATTTGATTTTTTATATTTTTAAAATTTAACAATTTTGTTTCATCATTAGTCTGTCATCACTTTCTTAATAAAAATTGCTAACATGACATTTAAATGATGACATGGTATTAAGTTTTTATACTATAAATAACATGACAGTCTAACATATATCGATATGACACTAACAATGTGTTAAAAAATTATTAAAAACCAAAATTTAGATTATCAATAGTATGTTTGTATATATGTCAAATTATCACATTATTTATCATATCAACATGTTATTCTTAGATGTCATATCATTAATTTGTGTTAAAAATTGACACAAACTAGTAGTGGATTAATATTGTTAAATTTTAGAAATATAAAGGACTAAATGTGTAATAAAAAATTCTGAGAGACAAAAAATGTATAATTATAAAATTATAAGGATAAAAATAAATTTAAATATTTGTTTCAGTATTATTATGTTGAATTATTTTGCCAACAGTAAATTTACATTTTAGTCATCTGCTTGTGGATGGGTTTACTGTCATTAGAAACCCACACCAACAATTGGTTTCTATTAAGTACAGTATTAAAATAGGCCCAATGATTTTATGCATCTTTAGGACTTCCTGGACTATGGACGAAAGTTGCTGGACTCTTAACAATGCCCATGAAGCACTGGGTTAGCCTTAAACAGGTAATTTGGGCTTGACTGCAGAAATTTCTGTATAATATAAGAGTATCATTACTTGTATGTATGTTTTAATTAAAAATGATTATACTCTCGAATCTCGATCATAATTTGGTCACAATTTTTTTACTACTACAACAAAGAATCTTTAACATTAATTTTGACTTTCTTAACAAAGTTTTACGTATTTTCATCTATTGAAAATATAAATATTAAAAAATAGTAAAATTCTTATAATTAACTTAAAAAAATAAGTTGTTCATAATTTATTAATATAAAGCTTGTAAAACTTGATCTTCACTCACTTAAATTTTTTAACTTAATTTTAAGTTTAAATTTTTTTGTTTAATTAAACAAACAAACGAGTTAAGTTTGAATGTTTTACAAATAATTCAACTTATTTATACCTTTAGTCTTAATTTTTTTTAGGTTATTACATAAAAGAAAAATGATAGTAGCATGTTCTTATTATTAATAGAAATTTATATAAAAATTATAAAATTAGAAGGTTTAAATATGTTTTTAATACCTTAATTTTAAAATAAATTTGTTTTTTTCATCTAAATTTAAAACTAATCTATTTAATTCCTATAATTTGAAAAAAAGACTATTTGACCATCTTATACTCTCAAACATTGTAAAAACGGATATTTTTGAAAGAAAAGCACAATAGTAATATGATGTTTGATAATAAAAATATAGAATTAAAATAAATTATCATGTAAATAATTTATAATTTATTAACCCAAACAATGTTTTTAAAGACATTTTGATAGAGGGATTGAAACAAACTTTTTTTAAAATTATAATAACTAAAAATAATAATTTTATATTTAGAAGACTAAAAATAAATTTATTTTAAATTTAAAAGATTAAAAATATATTTAAACTAAATTAAAAATATGACTTACTAAATAAGGAGTAAATTTTTATTATTATTATTTATACTAAGGATATTGACAGTAAACAATTAGTTCCTACAAAATGTATAGATTAATGACGTAAACATTTTCTGTTTTGACAAAGCCTCTTTCATATACATAATTAAAAATTAAATTCTTGACAAAGCCTCTTTCATATATTCTAAAAAATTTAATTATTTATCAGTTATATGGAACTTCATTGTTTGAATAAGGAAAAAACTTATCACATGTAGTGATAATCATATACATTTTAACTAATTTATAAAATCATGTTTTAAGAATAGTATTTTAAAGTAAAGTAAATGATTAATTTAATGATTGAATTTGTATTTAAGTTCCTAAAATTAAAAAAAATATTAAGCCTTTAAAATACTTTTAGAATTTCATTTAAATTCTTAAAATTATTTATTTTATTTTATTTTCTAAACTTATATCATCATCATCACTTAAATTTTCGGACTAGAGATCAAAATGATAAAGGAAAAAGTTAATTAATATAAAAAAAAACATAAATAAAATGCTAAAAAAATTTAAAGACTTATTTTAATTATTTTTAGAAACTAAAATAATAGGAGATACAAATTGAATGATTAAATTGACCATTTATTATCGTAAGAGTATGCTATTGGTATTTCTTAACATCAAAATTTGAACATAGAGACAGAAATAGTTGCTGCTTTTTTTTTCTCTCACTCTCTTTTTAAATCAAGATAAAGAAGAAGATATCAGAGAAATCTCCACCTGCAAACAAATTAAGAAGAGCAGGGAAGAAACAAGTTAGACAAAAGAAAATCACGAGTTGCTCAAATACTGAAATTCTGTGCTTTGGCACACACACACAACCTTGCAAGGATCATGGCTCCTTTCATTTAAAAGAGCCCAATGCATCTGCATTTGCGCATGCAAATTGCATGATAACCTTGCACCGCATTTGCGCATGCATGCATCTACTATGCCCGACATGAAATGCTGGTGGAGTTTGACAAAAGATAACGCCCATGAACAAATTGCTAGAAGACAAAGGTGTGATTGATATAAATCTAAGGCTCAGCTAGCAGTCCAACCTCAAATCACACAACAATGTGATGACTACTTTTGCCAAATTAACTTGTAATCTGTCAATATCATGCATGCACAAGCTTTTAAAAATGAACGGCTTAATCTCACTTGGTACTATTAGTTAGGAACCTATCGATCGGAATTTAAAGTGTCCCATCGTTAGTCATGATTCATGAGTTCAAAGCAAAGTCTCTAAGGAGGGGGCCTGAAAGAAATCAAGGGTAGTATACAGTATATATAATTATCATCTTTTTATAAATGCTAAGTTATTGGAAAAATAATTATTAAGGTACTTACTAATATTGACAAGTATATATACTATTACTTCAAAAGTGGTGCCTAAAACAATTTTTATGGGTTATTTGTGTGATTGATAAAGGTATCTGCACTTTTCTTTATCCGCTGATCTGCACAATCTTTATTGATTCATTAGCATTAATGTTGTGAGAGTAATATTCTTTTATTATAACTAACTAGCATGCACTAATTTTAATTAAGAACAATGTTTTATGTACTACACGTCACTTCTTTTTTATTGTAATATACGTAAAGTTGTCAACTTGTCAAGGAATATTTTAAGCTTGAAAATTAATCGAATTAATGCTATCAAAGTGGGACCTCATAATGTATAACTAATTAATTTCAGTTGTATTTCATACATTTTTTTTTAACCAACAAAGGTATCTTGGACTAATATATAATTTCTCTATAGTATAAAAAAATCCTATTAACTCAAATTAAAAGTACCCCAAAGAAATTATATGTTCCCTATCATTCAATGGCATGCAAATCATATTCATTTGATATTGTCTAAAGATTTAATGACTCTTTGCATAATTTTTTCATATACATAGACAGAACATATACAATGGTGCTAATTTTTTAAAAAAATATTGCTCGAACCATTTTTTTGTATTGCTCTATATTTTACATAAAAAATATGTACATCTCACATAAAAAAATGATAAATTAAAGTATGAATACTATACAGTTATCATGTTCACAGAGAAGTTTAACAAAACTATACACATGCACCCATTTCTTTTTATGTATACAATATTGTACAATTTTTTATTCTTGTATCCAAGAGGACATAAGTATAATAATTTTGACTTCTTTTTTAATATAGTCCCCATTTCCTTCTCTTATTGTAATATTTATTACTTTCTCCATTTTCCCATTTTATTTATCTCTTTCCCTCAACAATTTATACACCATCTTGATTGTAAAATTATTAATTTCCCCCAAGATAATAAAAGCCACGTACGGTTGTTAAGGGAAACTAGTGAGTTAGGTTAACGATCGCAGCATAAAATGTTATGGTACAAACCAGAAAGAATCGACTCCATTCATTATCCTACTGCTTCCATCGCTTGATTCTCTTGCTCTCCCTCTCTCTCTTAAATCATAGACAAATGAAACAGACACGTATTAAGAGGATGGTTAGCTTTAAACCCTCACTCCAACGACTACAGCTGTGTTCCAGAAATGACCATGACCACCAGACCCCATCCATCCACATCCCCTACTCTCTCTCTCTCCCTGCGTGTTACTTTAACTTTCTATTAAAACCAAATCATTGTTTTCATCATTGCATTTCCTCATATCCCGCAAAACCCATTTTTCATTTCATTCCTTAAAGGAAGATGTTGCCTTCTTGGAGATCAGTAGTACGATCGAACCAAACACAACCTAAATCCCCTTATTTGTATCAAAGGGTCAGATCGGATTCCAGATATAGCTAGTGAACAAGATCGGGAAGCTCTCGTCTTGAGGGGAATGCTGTGTGGTCCAAGGAGATCAGATGATATATCATACTACCTTTCATTTCACAAAAGTTCATCAGATTCAGAGAGATGTAATAATAAAACACAGTATATATATATTGTGTTTTTATAATTCTGTGTTCATGATCAGTTTCTGTCTCCTCGGACCAGGCTTCATTCCCCTCAATTACAGCTTCCATTATCTAAACCAATACAAATCGGTGTTCTTCTCTTCTCTCTCAGCTTTCAATCGATCGGTTTCATATATATAAAGTATTTTCCGGGTCAGTTATCATTGTTTTATTTTACTTCAATTTTTAGCTATTTATGTGCAATTTTATACATCATTTGTTATCCTCATGATGCGTTATTTGTCTACCCTTTTTTACCTGCGGAGATTCATGGTGAGATTCACTGGTGGATCCGTGTAATGATGAAAAGATTTGATGCACATGTGCCCTTCTTGTCTTCAACAGAACAGAAAAAGGCAGCCATCATTTGCTTTTGAATTCTGGTTGTTCTACATATTTTCAGATCTTTCTATCATGTTTGTTTCAGTTTCAGTGTCCTATATATCATTCTGTCGTTGCCTGTTGTCAATCATTGGATCGGAATTTCTCATCATGAGTTTCAAGATCTCATCTGCCTGTCTATATATATAGAATCTGTCTTAGGGTTTTCATAGCCAACGTGATAGACTTTTAACTAAGTAGAATAGTGTGAACATATGCACCTATATAATAGCTCTTCTTCCCTTGATATATGTATAGATAGACCAAAGAAAAATGACCAATCAAAATGGAGGTTTTCTCTTTAAATTAATCTCCATAACATACAAATCAGTTACTGCATGATCATCTATTGATTTTCAAATTGTTCTTCTATGTATGTGTGGGTAGATTCAAGTTCCAGAACTGCATGCCGTGTGGATCTCCACCGCTTTAGCTTTACCAATTATTCAATTATTGTTCTTTTCGTTCCTTTAATTTATCTTTTCATCATTTTCAGCATTAAATTCCTTTTGAGTGGAAGACATTGATGGAGGATAGTAAGTTGAAGCATATAGTGTGACAAAATATTCTGTAGAATAGATTCTATTTTATTGCTATCTTTTCTTTCTTTATAAAAGGAGACGTCTTTCTGCTATCTTTTGAAAATCTTTTTGAATCTTTCTTTAACTCTCTCTTTCTTTATTTTATCTTCTACCAAATATATTCCCTTGGTTCATGTCAGATTAATTCTAATTGAGTTTAAATGAATGAAAATTGATTCTAAGTTAAGCATTTAGGTAAATCAAATCTTACATAAATTATCTTTCAGCAATTAATTAATATACATACATCCTAGTTATTTTCTAATCATGCTGTATATATTGTAGGGACACACATATTATATAGAATTTAATTAGAATGTATTATTTTACACTATCATGTAGTTATATATTATTATATATGATAAAATTATTGATTTTTATAATAATTATTTCCAAAAGTCACGTAAAAAGTTATTTATAATTGGTTGCAAGTGTAAATTATTTTACATACAATGTATCAAAATTAAACGTAATTTTAAATTAATATATAGTTAACTCTGGTGTAAATTATAAGATACATATAGAAGAAAGTTAAAATCGAAAGGTAACTTTAATTAGGTCGGGTCATTTCACAAAACAAAGAAAATCTTCTGCACGGAAAGGTTAGCAAATGAAAGGATCAGCGCTGATTTAGGCATTTAGCTTATCCTAATATGTAAGTTTTCTGCTGATCAGTTAAGTAATCGATCGTTGATGACAGTGTAATCAATTAGGTTCTATAAGTTGATTCCTTATACTATATTAACATGATATAGACAATTTATCCATGTGACTTTCTTTCATTTCGATTTTAAATCGTCACTGTAGTATTTTTCTTTTGATACTTTATATTAATTGAGTTATAATTTTTACTAATAGAGTATTATTCGATCTTTTACATTTGACTTTTGGATTTGATCCTGATTTTTTTATTAATTAAGATACTAATCTTTATTTTCATAAAATTAGCATTAATCCTGATATCGATACTCTATCTCAGTCATATGTATAAAAAGAAGCTCAATGCGAGGTCTCAGTCTCAGAGCCCTTCTTTTCTTTTTCTCGTCTGCAGGATAAAGATACCCTATCTGATCCCTTACAATGATATAATAAATTTGTTTACCAATTGAGTGTGATGCTCTTTTAAATAGCTTTCAGAAACTAAAGCAGCTTAATTCATCTTAATAAACTTATTCTTGATTTCCAATTTCTGTAAAACATTTTATATAGACAAATTTTATTTTCAATTAATCTCTCTTGATTAATTATCCAAAGACTTGGACCACAAATTTAATGCATCATTTTGTTATATATGATGACTAAACTACAAACATTAATTATCAAAATCAATGTTTTTATTTCACTAGTGGGATGCAGGTGCGCAACACACGGACAAAAGGAAAAGAACAAAAATTTTATATATAGGTGGAACAGAAAGTGATCACTGGAAATGTAGGTTTTACGTGTATTGCCTGTTAAGTTGTTGGCAGAATCATATCCCGATTTCACTTTCCCCACTTTTTTTCCCACTAAAATGAGCAAACCTCATTAATAATTAATCTAATTCTACCTTTGGTAGTGCAGGAGGATTTGGTTCCGCGGTCATAAAAACAAGGTTGCCGGCATTTTGTTTTGTTTTTTTTTTTTGTATTTGTCTTTTTTTTTTTTCAAATAACATTTTTTTTATTGATATAACGTTTTTACTGCAAAAAATAATGACAAATGTTTAATTCGAATCTTGTATTACATGGTTAAAAAATACAAACTGTTATTAGTTATGTTAACTAATATTGATTTTTTTAAAATAACATAATGCTTGCTAGATTGTCCGGATGGTCAGAGAAAAAAATTATCGGGTCTCACCTTATAAAAATGAACAAATTATATTTACTTTCTGGATTTTTTTAAAATTACGTATATGATATTTTCTGCTTTGGTAACATTTATAGCAATTCTCTTTTATAGATATAGTATGGTGTAACGTGTTTTTTTGGATAAGAGAAATGTTAAAGTATATTTAGTATCAAATGCATTAATGTATTTCAAACAATATGTTAGTATAGAAGTAAAAGAAAAGAGATATCAAGAAATTTGATGAAGTTTAAGATGTTTGTATAATTTATTTTATAAAAATATATTCAGAATTTAAAGGGGCCATTTACTGTTTTTATTTTTAATTATAAAAATAATAGTTTATTTTCCTTTATTTTTTACTTTTAAAAATTTATATAAAAATAATGAAAATATTTTTTTATTGCCTAATTGAAAAATTTGTACTTGATGCATTTTTTTTTTTGTCTTGTCATCAAGTTCTCCTATTAGTTATCTTACTAAAATACATACTTTTATAGAACTCACCATATTTAAAAAATAAATACACCTTTTATTAATAACCTTTACACAAGACTTGTTAGGGATCTTTTTATTTTCTATCTTTTACTTGCACACAAAATATATTGATTACAACAAATGAGTATATTAATAAATATTACTCAAACATGATACGGCATTAACATTTATTTAGTATCATTATGTGTGTGTGTGTGATACATTCTACTATACGAAACTAAAAGGATGTTATTAATGAAACAACTAATCAAATATTAAGTCATTTTACTTCGCTCATATCTAATAGTATAACACAGGATTTATGACATATTAAACAAAACTATTTAAGTTGTAGGTAAAAAGAAAACTATCTCAAAGTATTCAACAATACCTTCTTAGATGAAGTTGAGCATGTATTTCTTGAAAAAAAAAAAAATCAAACTCATGGTTGCATTTGTAAATGCAAATTTTGACCTCCTTAACTTGATGAATGAGAACTCAAAAGAGAAGTTATTAGTAAATGAAGTTTTGACAAATACAAAGTCACAAAAGAGGAATTCTCATGAAAAATTATAAAACAAAACTAGAAAAGGAAAAGTCAAGCTAGAGATTGAAGGACTAAGCTAAACATTAATGAACTTGGAAGACTTGAGTTTCATAAGACTCAAGACTCGTGAGTTAAATAGGTCAATGATCAAGTTTTTCAAGTCCAAAAATAATCCTATATTTTTGTATCATATCTAATCATTTAGATTATGAAATTAGTGAACTTTCATCCTTTTTAGTTTTTACCCATTGATATACGAAAAGGATTCAAAGAAATGTTGATATAATCTTTTGACAATCAAATTAGATTTGAATGAATTTTAAATTATTAGTCCCATCTTTTGAATCCTACATAAAGTAAAGGCATTTTTCATAAAACAATAAACTAAATAAAAAATTTAGAAAGAACTAGACTAGAAACTAAAATTAGATCATCAAGTGTTCATTGGGCCTATGCTTAGTCAAGAAAGAAAGAATGCTAAAGTTTTAAGTTGTGTTATCTTCACTTAAAGAATGGTAAACAACTTTTTTTTTTCCTTGTGTATTCGAGGGGGCTTCCCTTGAAGGTTTCATATATAAGATATTGGCAAGTGCTTCTTGGGGGTAAGGTTATCAAGGTAAGGTAGCTTTGGTGTAAAAATAAGTTTATTATTGTATCTTTAGGTTTCATATGGTGTGTGAAATTGACTATCATGTTGTTTGAAAAAAAATCCATGCTCGATTGTTTCACTTATTTCCTAAATCTTCTTTTGCACAACTTGTTGACATTCTTACCAAGCATTGGTTCCTTAACCATTTAATCAACTCCTTTCCAAGCTAGGAATGATCAACACCCATTATCTAGCTTGCAAAAAGGAATTACAAGATATTGATATACCTAATATTGTCAATAACTAATTACATAGATGGCCTATCATGTTAGTCTTTTATTTTGAGTAGTTAATCATATTTGAGTTAGTTAGTAGGGCCCTTCTAGCCTTTGTATATAACTAATTTATCTTGATACAATCGATGAGAAAATTTTCACTTTATGCTTAAATTTTTAGAATAATGACCTAAAAATAAGTAAAAAAAAATTACAAAAAATAAAAAAATAAAGAAAAAAATTACATTAGTGTTAATTAATTCAAACACACTAGTGAGTTATTCTAAAAATTTATAATATTAATATTTTTCTCTTTGATTTTTTAATAAAAAATTTTTACTTGTCTAGGCCTAATCATACTTGTGACGTCTTAAAACACTTAAGATTTTTGTTTCTAATACTTAATAGTTTAAATGGATCACTAAATTTGATCCTAACTTTCTTGGATAAAAATAATTCAAACTAGTGAGTTCACAGGTTTAAACCTTCCTAAATTCACATCATTTAGTCTTTTTATATTAGTGAAGAAGACCTTTAAACTAAGTTGTGAAATAAAATTAAAAAGAAGATTAGAAACAAAATAGTTAATAAATGACTATAATTAAATATGTGTATATATATATATATATATATGTTAATAAAATTCAATACCAATTGATTATGAATTTTTTTAATACAAGTTTTTGACAAACCAGTTACCACAATATTAAAATAAGGTTTTTAAATTTTAAAGGTACTAGATGACGATCTAATAAAGGGTTTCATTTGATAAAAGGTCTTATATTTTATTTTGATACGATTGAAGTCTTTTATGGTTTTATTTGTTGTTCCTTGTGCATTTTGTTGCCTCTAATTATTTTATGTTCAATTGCTACTAGAACCATCCTCAGCTACTTAATTTGTTTCTCGTTCACTTTTTTTTTTAAAAAAAATAATTTAATTAAATTGAATTCCGAAGGCTGGCCAAGTCAAGATGCGCGACTAGACTTTTTGAGCGCTTACAAATGTCTCTAATGTTTTCATTTGAAAAATACAATGTAAACCCCAACATAATCACCCTTTTTCAATCCATTTTTTTTGTTATAAAGTTCTAACCAAATTGTAATTAAGTACAAGAAATTTATTTCTAAAACACATAGCATAGAATTTTTTAACTAAACACAACATAGTACATAACAAGTATGCAAATTAAATATATATTTCTCCATAAGTTTAGAAATACACATTTTCTTGCATAAGCTACAACCATAAGAAAAAAATATTCACATGCAAATGTTTCTTACATAAAACGAAAATTTGTATTCATAAAATATAACATATTATTAGTAAATTTTAAAATTAGGATGTTGTATTAATAAATAAAAAAGTCAAATTTCACCATATATAAGAATATATAATACAAATAAAACAACGCAAGCCAAATCATCATCACATCATCACGCTATTAACTAATTTAAAATTGTAAAAATTGATGAGTTTAGAATTTAGAAACCAATATTATATGAGAAGTCATATACATTTTGTGCATGTGAGAACCAAAAAAGGAGAAGGCATGCAAGGGTGTTATTCTTGATAACCAACCACACAAGACCGAAATTAAAGGATCATTCTCATTACACCACAAAGCCACCCCCTCCTCGTACCGAAAAAAGAAAAAAAAAGTTAGCTCTCCCTCTCTCTCTATCTGCCACCCTCCTCCAGGTTGATCTCTTTCAAAACCTAAATATTTTGTAGTTGTTCTCCATCTCCCCAGGTTGGGAAGAGTGGGGAGAGAGAGAGAAAAAAAAAAAGCCAAACTCATATATCATCCCTTCCGACCAAACCCACCATCACATTAACACCCTATATGTCTCTCCACCAAAAACCACCATTCTTCTTTCTCCCATGCTTAACCTCACCCTCTCTCCTCCTCCAGTGCCGCCGCCGCCACCAGAGCCAGCGTCACCACAATCTCATCATCTCCGGTCACAACCACTTATCCAAGTAAAACATTTGGTGACCAAGGGATATAATCAATCTGGGAATCAACAACAAACAATACATATACACATACATCAATAAAAAAACATTGATGGAAAAATAGACACATACATACATCAATATATGTATATATATGTAATCTCACATATATAATACATACCAAAAAAATAGAGTGGGACCCATGTTGTCCAAGCATGCATTACCACTCCTCAACTCCGCTTTCGACCTCATAACTGTAACCTTTATCTCTGGGTTAATAATCCTTTCAGTGTTATCTTTATGCTTCATCTTCCACCTTCGCTTAAAATCAAAATCAATCACCTATTTACAAGGCTTCAACTCACTTTGGACCGTGCGTTTCCTCCTTGTTTTATTCATATTCCTATGGTCCATTGTCGAACTCCTCCGATTACCCTTTTTTCGCCGAAAAAATTTATACCCTTTTTTACCTTCCTTCACTATATCCCAACAAGCCAACCTCTGCAAATTCCACGTTATACTCTCTCTCGGATTCTTTGAACCTGCATTCCTCGTGACCCTCCTATTCCTCCTCAACGCTTCCATAAAAAAGAAAACCCCAAATGATGCGTGTGCCATCACATTCGTGTTTCTCATGTGCCTCCCCATTGCCACACTCCAGGCCTTGCTCATATTCTTCAGCCCTTTGGAGAATCGCGTGCCCATGGAAACCTCAGTGGTTCTCAATGACGGTTACGGTGTTGAGACCGTGCTTTGTGCATACCCTTTTCTTAGCAGTGCTTTGTTTGCAGTGTTTGGTGTCACGTACTCAACGTGGTTCTTGTTCTCATGTTGGAAGGTTTTGTCTCTTGTCATCAACAAAGGATTAAGGGTGAGGATTTATGTGTTAGGGTCAATAGTGCTTGTGGCATTGCCACTACAAATTGTGTCATTGGGATTCAGTGTGTTATGGAGCCCACAACAGGAGGTGTACGACATCATTTCGCTCTTGGGGTTCCTCGGTGCATTTTGTTGTGCCACAACCGGGGAGGGCATTCTCGTCATTAAACCTATTTCTGATGCATTGGATGCTGGAGGAAATTCCTACATATGGAACCCGTCATCACAAGAACGACAAAGTGAGCAAATTAAAACTGGTGCTGTCGTGCATTTAGACGGAGGAACCGTGTGAGGGCAATAAGGTGATTAACAATGTCACTTTGTTCAGGAAATACTATTCTTTGATCATCCATCAATGTCAGATTTTGTTGCTTGTTCATTTTTCTTTTAGTGTGAAACACACATAAGGTACACGTAAAATTGATTGATATTAAATGGAAAATTTATGGGTTTTTTTTTTATCTTTTTTCTTCTCATTCTGTAATTTATATTGGATTTATTTTTTAGGGTTTAAAGTGTTTTTCTCCTCTTGTTTTTATAGTAATGAATTGTGTACCTAAATTTTTTTGGTGTTGTTATTCTTTTTACTCTTTCCATACTTTAATTAAGTCTAAAATATAGATAAATGAATATATTTATATTTTGGAGTCTAAATAAGTTAAATTATTTGAGCTTATTTTGTTAAATATTTGATTAATTTTATTTGTTGCATTAAACAAATTAAGTTTAAACTTAATACGTGTGTGCTTGTATCTTTCTTCAACTGAACGTGAATCTAATACTCTTCTTTTGTCTCCATTTATCAACGCATTTTGTTCTTATATAATGTAATCTAATATCATTAATTATAACAAAAATATATAAATTTAAATTTAAACACTTTTAAGTAAGACCATTAAAAAGGTTTTTTTGTCTATTATATAATAATAGATCATAGATTGCATTTTCTTCGAAACTTACTTAAATGGTTAAGGAATAGCCCACCTATAATCATCTTCAAAAACCTAAATTATGGAAATGGTTCACTATTGTTTGTTAATTATTGGATATAAAATAAAATAAATCAATAAAACTAATCCGTGAACCTAAGAAATTGTATTGAACATTTTCCAAGTGTTAACAAAATCAACTTAACTGTTCCTATATGTGAATTTTCAATTTAAAGAAAAATTAAATTAAAATGAATGCAAACTCTCGCTAAATAATTAATATGTTGTTGATTTGAGTAGAATCAAAATGTAATTTCTTAAACAAAGTTATAAATTTGAATTTACAATTCTAATGACCTGGAAACTCTCATTGAAATCAATTATAAAAAATTCAAATAACATTAAAAATAAAAATATTCACAATTACTTATTACAACAATAAAGCATAACTAAAATCAAAATTAACACTAATTACAACCGCAAATAATCCTGATCATGTATGAATTTGATCAAGATAGCATTCCATAAATGAAAATCTTCTCGATACTAAATAATTAAAAGCCAATGTCTTCGCATTTAGGCATATGACTTTTTGTTATTTTTTTAATTTTTTAAAATTTTATTTTTTTATTATTAAGTATTTTCAAAATTTTGTTTTTGAAGCAAAATTTTATTTTGCTATTTTCTTTTTGTGAAAATTTTCTCTTTTTTTCTTAAACCTTATTTGTTTATACTCTCAAAATAATATTTTGTTTTCAAATTTTACTTTCCATAATAAGATTTTTTTTCTTCAAATGACAACCAGACCATTCCGTTTCTTCTAAATAAATTATAAATATTTTATTATAATTATAAATATTTTATTCTATATTTATAATTTATATAAATTAATTATAAAAATTCATAATATAATTGTAAATATAATATTGTAAATACCTTGCTTTTATTTTTAAGTTTAGTCCAAATTTAAAATATTCGTATAATAAGTAAGAAACTTGTTAATGTGATAATAAATTATAGTAAAATGTTTAGGGGAAAAGGGGCTTGTGTAATAATAGGAGTTTTTTATTATTATTTTCTTTTTATCATAATAGGGATTTTATAATTAATATTAGTTTGTCGATGGAAGCTACGGTGGGCAACCCCAAGCGTGGGAAATGGCTTTATGTCCGTTAGATATAATATGTTTTAAATCTAAGGTTGAGATTTTCTTCTTCTTTTTCTTTTTTAATTTTATTTTTTATGTTTTTTTACAGTTCTGTCTCCAACTTTTCTTCTCTCTTACGTTGATTCTTCATTGAAACACCTAGTGAAATTGACCAAGTTAGCCCCATCTTGGTTTGTCATTTTGTTTCTGAATAGATGTTGATGGGCCAAGCACCGGACTGGACATCACCAGGCCTCTATAACTTTTGCGTGGCCCATTTAGCCCAAGAGTTGGGCGTGCCTAATCAACTTTCCATTCGACCTGATTGACAGTAAAAGAAGGAAAAAAAAAATGTACCTGCTATGCTAGTTCATAAGTTTTTATTCTTTCAGTATTTTTATTTTTTCTATGATATTTACTAATATGAGTAAAGAAAAAAAAATGACGGCTATTTTTTAAAAAAGGACAGCTAAAGCAGTGCAATATTTACTTAGATTTCCATGAAAGCATAAGTGATTCATTCATCCTTTTTTTGGTTAGCGAAAAATCCTTTTATGGTTAGAACTTAGGAGTAAGAAAGAGAAATCTTAACTGTTTTTTTTAGTTTAACTTTGATATGCTTCAATCTAGAGATTTTTAAACTGTTAAATAATTAGAAATTACACTAGATGTAATTTTAAAGTAATTATTATAAAAAAATAGTAATTTTAAATTATAATAAGATGAAAGTGTAAAAAGCTTATATTCCAATTAATTTCTTTTTTGTCCCATTCTACTTCTTTCTCCTTGTTACCTTTTGATCCAATGGCTGATATGTTCTTGGAAGAAGAAAAAGTCTTCCAGTTCCAGCAGCAATATGGAAAGAACTCCTCTTTAGCAAGCAACAAGAACAGTCAACACGTATTTTGTACAAAGCCATTATAATTTAACCATCAATTTGTGTGATTTAGTTTTTCATTGTTTTTGGCAGATGAAGGAAATTACATACACTTGACAGTACTTGGTAGGGAAGAAAGAAACAGAAAAAACAGTTATAGCAACATTCTCTTAATTTATTTTTTTTAATATATAACTTTTAATTTATTTACAAATAATTAATCTATTAGATACTAGTAATAAAATATGACTCCTCATGCATCAAATTTAAAGATGACAAGATTAGACATTTATATATAGTCTAATAGTAAGTAACTTAGTATGTCTAACAATTTTTTTTTAAAATAAACTCATATTATAATATGAATTACGAACTTAATTTAATTTACAAAAATTAAGTTATAAATAAAATCATCTTTCATTTGTATTTTTTAATTATATGTTTAATTGACGTAGAATCTTCAATATATAAATATAAAAAAAACATAAAAAGATTTTAAAATAAATTGACAACATCAATGTGTAAAAACTATGTTAAATCAATTAATTTCATTTGAATTGTTCATTTATAGAAATAAAGTTCTTGTAATACTTATTCTTTTATTTATAAAACTTTAACTCAAAACTTAAATTGTTTAAACTCGTTACCACTAAAGTAAATAAATTTTGATGGGTATAATTTTACTAATATAATATAAGACTGTAAGCTTTTTATTATTAAATAGTTATAATTTTCTTTTTAAAAGAAAAAGCTCAACACTCTTAGTTGCGGTCGACCTTTAGTTTTTCTAAATGAAAATGCATGGAAAAAAAGTGTAAGAATTACTTTCCTATGAAATCTTAATTTTATTTTAATAAAATTCTAAAATCACCATTTGGAAAAAGATGCAGCACCTGGAAGTAGGTGAGATAAAAAAAAAAAAAAAAAAAAAGGTAAAAGAAAAGTTCGGTTAGCTGCATTATCCAAACTATGCCTTGCTATAATCATTTTGCTTTTGACAAAAAAGAATGACTTCCATTTGGGTTGTCCAACGTCTACTTTTCTATTTCTTACAATGAAAAACGAGAGAAAAATAAACTATTGAACGGATAAAATCTAATATTCTTAATTTCTTATCCCCCATTATATGGGATTCATGATGTCATTAGGTTTTATATTCAAACTTTTCATACGCTTGTTGTTTAGGTATACATATAGATATGGTGATTAGATTTAAATTCAAGATACAAAAATATTGAACATATTTGTAAAAAATTAAAAATAAAATTAAGAAAAAATATCATATTATAATATGAAGTATTTATTGACTTTATCTTAATCCACATTACAGAACCTAGATAATTTACCTATTTAAGAATTTTTTTGAAAAGAATAAAACAATTTAAAGAAATAAAATGTTGAGTGAATTGGATAAATAGTGACACGACTTAATTAGATGAAGAATAATTCGTAAAAATCATTTAATAAGAGAATTTAAACTTATAATATATGAGTGGAATAAATTATATTTGTATTTGTGAAGAAGAAATTAATTATTAATATTCTACTTACATGTTTAAGAACTGATATTAACGGAAATCTAAATGAAGCAATCAAGTAATTTTTAGGTCATTATGTAGGGCAATGAAAGAAACAAAATAATTGAGAATGTTTGCTGACACAACAATTATGCAACAAAAAGTGGCATCAGTTCCGCTTATGAATTGGACTTTGGGTTTGGATGAAGCTTTTAGGGGTCCCATCATCAAGATATTACGCCCCGAAATTCAAGGCCAGTTTGTGAATTCAGGCTCCACCTGGTTTCTTTGCTTGATCGTGTTTTTCGGCTACCATGCTAACGGATAATTCACATGCAATTTATTTATTTCAATATTTCATGAAAAAAAAATTATTTTTTTTTTTGCACCAAAATAGTGCTTAAACGTGATCGAATAATGCAAAATGCTAAGAATGTCTTAACTGATTAAATAATAAAAAATAAAATTTATAAAAGTGTATTTGTACATTCTACTATAGTATTTTCAATGCAATATCAATTTAAAATATTTTTAGGTATTATTTAGTGTTCTAAAAATACTAGTTAGCAAAATTCTTAAACTATACTACATTAGTGTTACTTTCATTTTTTGCTTTCGTTTTAAAATAATCATTTCTATTTATATTTCTTTTTGAAATTTTGACAATATTAATAATTATTTAATTATATATAAAAAAATGGCATATGAAGTATTAAAGTTGTAAATAAGATAAATAAAGAATACCTTAGACCAATAGTTGATGAATAATCGATTATCTTCATTATATTGATCGAAATTTAATCTTTGATTATGTGTATGATTTTATTTTTTTTAAGTGTATGAAAAATTTATTAAGAAGTGACTAGTGTAACAAGTCGTGTTCTGTATAAGATATATGTTATGTTATAATTTAATTAGTCCATCATTCAACTTATTAATTATTCTTACCTCCTAAATTTACTATATATTACAAGAACTGTTGACTTTGGAAGAGAGGATGGGTATTGTGAGTATCTTTTTCTCAAATCTCATATTAAAAAAGTTTTTGGCTTCATCAATATATTTTCATGGCAATTGGAGTGTTATTAAACACAATCGTCTCTTTATATTATGCACATAAAATCCTGTAATCTTCTGTGATGTCATTTACTCTGAATCGTAAATACAGGTTGTGTATCAAAACCAAACCCTTTCCAAAAGCATAAAAATTTCTTAAAACATTGCAAAACAATGAGCCGAACTTTAGTTAGATATTTATTTCTAAGTTAGCCTCATCTTTTTGAACATCAAATGAACTATTTATTGTAAATTTTCAATCGTGAGATTTTATATTTTTCATGACATTTGATATTAAAATAATGTTAGATATATATTTTTGGCTTAATCTCATTCGTAGTTAACGTAGAAGAGTAAGAGTAAAGTAGATACCATATTGTTCAGCTTATGGATCATTTATTCAGCATGTACATTATTGAGATTTTGTAAAAGTTATAAATAAAAAACATATTCTTAATATAATAAGAATATGTTTAGAACAATATAATAAAAATAAACAACATAAGCAACTGAATAGTTCTTACTTAATCATTATAAAAATAAAACCTAATAGACATAATTAATAATGTTCACTTTGTAACACCAAAAATTCAATGCATAAGCAAATGAATCATAATTGTTTATGAAATGATAAAATTAATTTGTTCTAACACCATAAATGTTTAAACTTCAATTAATATTGAACCATGACTAATTCAGTTGTCTGTTTCCATGACAAACATTTTGGAATACATTATGTTTTTTTGGTACGAATCAGGAGTATACGTGACGCATATTATTGATTAAACGTTGATTTCTTTAAATTGGGGGATTACGTCCTGTCAAATCCTGTTAAATACGAATTCTACTTCATGAACAAGCTTATAATCCTAAATAAAAAGTTTTAGTGTAAATTTGTATACATATATTAAAATTTATTTAATACACCAACTTATTTTAATAACTTTAAAATATAACTTAATCCAATCATATACCGAAGTCTCTTTTTCTCATTAAACAGTTGAAAATATAGAAGGAAAGTATATAATTATATGCCGATATGTCTTTGGTTGGAGAGAAATTGAGTTAGAATTTTTTAAAACACATTTGAACCTTGTGAATATGAAATAAAAAATATTGTTAAAAGGAAAAACTCATTAAAAGTAATCAGTTATATTCTTAACAAAGATTAGTAATTAAAAAATTGATAGATACTTAGTATTAAAATATAATTATATAATTTATAGTACATTAAAAAATTCTTAAATAACAATTTAGTTTCTATTCAATAATTTTTCTAGTCTTTTAATTTTTTTTATTTTAGTTCTTGTAATTTTTTAGTTTTAATATTTATAATTAAATAACAATATTAATTGATAATGTAATAATAATATTAACAATTTATTAATTTATCATGTTATCAAAACATTTAACACGATAATTATATATAATTTTATTTTGATAAACTATGTTTTTAATTTCTTATCAAATAGTCTGACATAATAAATTATTTTAAACAGTTAAAAAACTAAAAACATAATTCATCTAAAAAATTATTTGTAATTGTTCCGTTAAATGACTTAATAACATAATAAATTACGTTATTAATTAATATTGTTACTTGACAATAAAAAAATAAAAAAATTATAAAATATGTAGGGATTAAAAAAAAACTTTACAAGTAAAATTGAAAACTCTATTTTATAGAGACAAAGTTATTACTTAAGCCTAAAAAATATAAAGTAGATAATAAAAGTATATATTTACAACATTTCCATCATATTAACTTGTTTGGAAATGATAATTTTTAAATTTTAAAAAATAAACATACTAGCAAGCACATGAATTAACTTGCATGTGATCATTCTAACTTAACTAATGATTTCTTCAAATTGAACTTGTATATACAACTATTTTAAACATTTAAAAGGAGAGTTTTGTCATCTATAACAATTTTATCTAATTTGAACACAATTATTTTTAATAAAAAAAACACTCACACCTCATACCAAAAATAAAAAATAAAAAAATAATTTATGAAATCTTACTTTTATATTAACTTAAAATACGTATTAATGAAAAGTAGGATTTTCACTCTTTCCACTTTTTCAATATTTTCTATATTTTTCCTTTATAGAACTTCACACACTACCATCCCAATTAGTCAAAAAAAAAAATTATTTATCAATAATATCAAACTATTATATTTTTATCTCTGTGAATTTGATATTAATCACCAAATATCCTTTTTTAATTTACTATATTTTACCTCTAATTTTATAAATCCAATTTAAATTATCACAATTTAAATTGTTTATTATAAATCTAAATTATAATATAATGTATATATTGAAAATATTTATTTATTATAAAATGTAAATAAACAATTGTCTTATACAATTCAAAAATTAAATATTTTAACTTAAAACAATGTTACAACATTAAGAAATACTAACTTTTAAAACTCATTTGAAAACAATGTTATAAAAAAGGTGTTTTCCTTTTTAATCCTTTTAAAAGTGGTTCCGGAAAACTATTTACAAAATTTTAAAAATAATAAAATAAAACCAAATGATAACTCTTATCTCTTTCTATTCTGTTTCATGTTTTTTTTTTTAAATTGAAAAGTAATATAATATGTTGATAAACATGATTTTATTAATAATGATATTTAAAAAAAGAAAAAGTCAAGAAGGATTCCGAGTAGACTAAAAAACAGAAACATAAAACTCAAACGGTTTCTTAACTCGAACAAGTTGGAAGCGCCCCGCCTGCATCACGAATAAGGGTGACGTGTGGAAGGAAGAGAGTAATCAAATCCACAATATTCTAGTTCTAATGTGCAAAGTCTTCCCTTCCCTTAAATCTAAGTCAATCATATCATAAACAATTCAGTTTTAATTTCAATCTTATTTATTATCAAAATTTAATTTACGACTCTTCCGCGTGTTTCTTATCCAACAAATTACATTCACGCTGCCCTTCCCATATGCCAAACCTTCAAATTTCCAGCTGTGAATCAAATTTCAAAAACAATTCCATCACTTTTACTTTATTCACACAGAATATATCCTTACCTTACCTTACCTTACCTAGCCAGATGGGCCATCCAATACACTATTCCAATCATCTATACACCAAAAAGATATATTACTCTCCTAAGCTTTGGGGTCTCTCTCTTTCTCTCTCTCTCTCTCTCTCTCTCTCTCTAGATAGATAGAACAAATCTTTGTGTACAGAGTAAGCAAACCCTAGAAGCATCGTGACCCACCACAACGCTCTCCCTCACATATTCACATTCACATTCACATCAAATATCGGTTACACCCTAACCCTGCCACACACATATATATACACCTCTATCTTACCCTTTGCAAAACCTCTTCTATCTTCTTTTTTTTGTATACGTTCATTGTTATGTGGGTATTCTTTTGTTTCCATTTATCATGAGCAATATCCCAAGATCTCTCACCGACTCCTCCCTAACCCTCTTCAACCTCGCCATATCATCCTCTGATCCCTGGCCTTTCTCACTTGTTTTCTTATAGCCCTCACCAATATTAATCTCCCTAACGTGTGTTCATTCTCACTCCATTATACTTAAACCTTGGTCTTTTTTTTTTTTTTTTCCCTTTAGCTTTCTTGGATACGTTCTTTTTCAATATGGGGATCCTCAGCGATCATCATAATCAGAAGCATCATCCACATCACTATCACCACATGAACTTTCGTTTGCACATTCCTCACATCCACTTTCACCACCACCACGAGAAGAAGGACATGAAAGACATCCCAAAAGGGTGTTTAGCAATCTTGGTAGGTCAAGGGGAGAAACAACAGAGGTTTGTGATCCCTGTGATGTACATGAACCATCCACTGTTCATGCAATTGCTGAAAGAAGCTGAAGAGGAATACGGGTTTGATCAGAAAGGCCCCATTACCATTCCATGCCACGTGGAGCACTTCCGCACTGTCCAAGGCATGATTGATAGGGAGAAATGTCTCCACCATCACCATGCTTGGTGCTTCAAAGTTTGATTCGGTTAATTACTCTACCAACATTAATTAAAATTAAAATCAAATCATGTACATGATATGTCTTGTTTATTTTTATTTTACTTTTCCGATTTTCCACGACACCTTGAATGTGGTGTTGGTATAATGATGTGATAATGACGAAAAAAATTGGATCTTAATTTGCATGATTTTTTTTTTGGGTACAATTGTTTGATCAATGGAAAATTAAATGAGAATTTTACTTTGATTTGTGATGTGATCGAGGAGTATTTTTCCTGGTCATCTTTCTTTCTTTGTTCTTTCAATTTAATGTTTAATGTGAACGAATTAAAGTGGATAGCTGTTTTTAATTAAAATAAGAGAAAAAAAAAAAGCATATAGCTGTTAGTTGGTTGGACGTAGCAAGCGTGAAAGACACGGTTGGAATGTGGAGCAAAGATGAGCATAGACTTTTTTATTTTTTTCCTTTCTTTTTTGTATTCCTTCTTTAATTCTTTTTCGTCCTTTAGTTTGAGCTTCAAGGGAAAAATATCAACTTAGAAAATCTGAGATCTAGTTATTATCTTCTTATAATTTATGTGGCTGAAAGTGGACATGGATGAGAGGGCCCATAATCAAATTTTAAGGTCTTGCTTTTAAGCTATTATGTCATTTTTATTTTTTTTCTGTTTTGTAATCAAGTATATAGTCGCTTACATTTGGTTGGTGGGGTTTTATATATATGGTTGTGATTAGGAATTCCATAGCAAGTTTGGTGAACGGTTATAGTCCAAAGAGATTTGGCGTACACACTTCCCATTATTTCATCAAATCTACGCTCCCAGAAAATTGAACCAGAGCAAGGATTCTGGATTTTGGATTTTGGTACGACTCATTGAGGATTTTCTGAGAACGTAATTATAAAGTTGGGGTTATGGCATCACGAAGCAAAGTGTTGTACTTGCACATTCTATTCTTAGGTTGTCAAACAAATCAAGCGGGGATTAGGGTCAACAAACATAATTGTGATCATATTTTCCCATGAATGTGTGCAATTTTGACTTTGAATCTATTTTATAATTTCATTATTATGTTTAAAAAATAATCTAAAATGCTAAAAAGCAATCAGGCTTTGTGGTTGTGGGCAGTCATCAATTGCTTTCAAAAGTCATCACATTTGGTTGGCCTTGTTTTTTAAATAAAATTTGCTAAGAGCATAAGACAGCAAGACATTTGTTCGGTGTTTCGTAGAAATTTCTCCCCTTTTGTCTCGTTCATACTTGCAAATAAAATTCATACACTTGTTACATGCTTGAAAACGTTTTTAATCGGTGAAAACCAATCTTCAAATTTTTCATTCAAATGAGCACACATGATTTTTTTTCTAATAATTAATTTATATTTTTGAGAAATAAAAATTAATATCTTTTGACAATGATATAAGGAATAAGGAATTTGATCAAAGTTTTATCTTTTCTAATATATTTAACTCCTCTAAAAATATAAGGGGATAATAAGCCTTGAAAAAAATAAAAAATAGCTGTTAAAATTTTAATAACTTTATAATTTATTTTATACATACATAGATTTTATTACAAAATTAACTGATGATTTTTATATTAATAAGTATTATGTATTTTCTGGAGTTTATTTTATTGTGAAACCCTTAAACTTAAAATACAAAATACCAAACTGTATCAAGTGGTTGAGATTAAACTACTGATAAAAAATATATATTTAGAAGAATTTAACCATATATCATCCATAAATTGTTATCTCACTCATTATTTAGAAAAATCAATTTTAAAAACCTGTAATGAATTTGGAGGCACTTCCCACTGAGTAATTTTATTTTAATGATATTTTTTAAAAATAATTTCAACAACAAAAAATGAAGATGGAAAAAAATAAAGACATGAAAAAGAAAATAAGAATAGGAATGAAAATAAGATGAAACAAACAAAAATAATAATAATTGATATCTATCATATCGGGCAGTACATATTTGTTTTGTTATTTGTATAAATTCTATTAAATGAATATTTTTAATATTTGTGAGCATGTGTAGATATATATAAACATTTTTAAAAAAAATTTAATAAGATAAAAAAATAAAAATAATATAAGATTATTTTTAATTATTTTAAAAAATTAAAATTAAAAATTGTAGTTAAAGGTTAAAAATAAAAATAAAAACAATTTGAAATGAATAATTTTATTTTAATAATACTTTTTTATAATAATTTCAGCAACAAAAGGTGAGAGTAAAAAAAGTAAGAGATAAAATAAGTCTTATGAAAAACTAATATAAAAAAATGGTACAATAACATCATGATTCATTTATGATTGGCACCAAATAAACCTACCCAAATTAGTTTGTGTCTGTCAGCACTCGTGAACATATTTATTCAACCAGTCTGCGTCCATATTTGTTGGCCAATTCCAATCTGGGTTAGTGCGTTTACTTCAATTAGCAGCTTTTTACTTGTTCAGAGGGTAATCCAGCCTTGAACAACCAATTTTCTCCCTCATCAACTTGGCATGTTCTGTATCCTATTTCATTTTAAATAATTTCTTCTTTCTTAATCGATGATGACGTAAAACATTTAGTTATTACAAACCAGACCCATTCAACTCGCAATGTGGACAAATTTTAGTTGGGTTGACGCTAACTTCCAATTCTTTGATGCGCAGGTCTCTATCTTCGCGGAGTTCCCAAATTCCTAACTCATGTTTTTATTTATATTCTCTTTGTTTCTCAGCTGATGCTTTATACCAGTCTCAATGTTGTAAAAGCTGCATGGTTATTTTAATCCTTGCACATGTACAATTTTTTAATAAACACTACATTTTTTAATAAATACAATTACAACGTAACAAGTGTTAAAACGAGAAATGTCTCGTGTTTTGACTAGTGCTAAAACGAGAAACGTACATCGTTTTAAACGAGGATTTTAGATTTTTGACCAAATACACAATGTTTACAAGCCATGGAAGAAATTGACCCAAGTTCACCGTCGCATTTCTCTACCTCAACCTTCTTAAACATAGTGCGACATTGTTACCACACGATGAAGTTGACCCAAACAGATGCGTCTTTAATATTCACACGAAATCTTACAAGAAAGCAAGTGGCAATGTGGCATTTTGGCTCACAAGTAAAATAGGAGATTTTTGCTTTGCACCGCAAATCACATGAGGAACAAAACAATATGTTAGCTCTGTTTTTCCATGATCCACTCCCCCAAAACCCCCCAAAAAATTGCTTAGACCCTCCGTACTATTTTCCTTTCAATTCAAATTAAAGAAAGAAGGAAGACACAAACTAATTTCAACAAATATTATAATGATAATAATAAAATTTCTCCCTTTTAGTTATATTAGCTGTCGGTGTCTTGTATTTGTACTGCGCATTGTGACACCATGCAAAAACTTTGTATATCCGACCAAGCTGAGTTTTCCATCGGATTTTCTGATCCAATCACCCATTAAAGAATAGGCTGATGGACCCAAATTCATCTCCTGAAAACATTATCAGAAGATTAGTAGGTTATTAAACAACTCTTGAGACAGAACAACCCCAGAATGTGCAAACCTGAGCCAACTCCTCAACTGAAATGACTCGATTTCCTGTTTCCTCAAAATACTCAAAAGCTGTGGTAGCGATTCTATCCCATTCTTGATGAACTTCCAGCTGGTATACACTGATTGCAGCAGCGCAAAACTCTTCGAAGTCCATTTTTTTATAGGAGAGAGGCTCCATCTTGTTTCAAGAAATAAGCATTTCAGATTTTCCATATTATAAATACATGCAAACAAAACAGATTTCACAAGGAATAAAACAGATATTGTAACAGTTCAGTTAACGATGCAATCCAAGTATGAGTAATGGTGGCACTATCAACAGGGTAAGATTGATTTTGCTTTGCCAAAATTAATCAATTATACCATCTGCATTCCTTCCTTCCACCTATTTTCATTAAATATCGCTGTAAAGGAAATGTGCAGGACATTTTGGTTACAGCATTTAAGTCCCCTCATATTCAAGCAACTTGTTTTCAATTTATTATAAGATCTACCAATACAGACATGGTACATGGTAGATTGGGATCAAAACAGGTACTAAATATTAGAACGGAGATAGCTGGCACAAAATAAATACTTCTAAATCACAAATCAAAGATTACTCACCAAATTTAAAATGTCAGGTACCCTTGATTCCTTCATGGCATCAGTTGCATTTTTCATGAGAGCCTGTATTTCTTTTGATTTCAGTTTAGATATTTTGGAAATAACAGCAAGTAAAGCCAACAACAAAGTTTTAACTATAAAAGACTAACCTAAGGCTGATTAATTTAACGGAGCTAACATGAGTATAACATATTTATATTATATAGTAAACAGATAATAATATTGTATATGACTAATTAAGAACAAGAACTTACAACTCTAAAATTCTCAAGCGAAATGCAGCCATCTTTAGGCTCCAAGAGACTAAACTGTGCTCTAAGGTAGATTAGCTCGTCTTCTGTCAATGCTTTTGCAAGAGCCTGCATTAATATAAAGAAAAGCAGAACAGACAACATTACCCTTTTTCTATTGTTCCCTACCCCCATCCAAAGGAGGGCAGGATATGGTATGCATTTGTTTTAATGGCAGCATAACAGGTGACTACCTTCAATGCTGCACGTCTCAAAGGGGAGGCACGCACGTATGCCTTTACTAACTTGTAAATCAAAATATCTAAAGGAATAGCATTTTTTTCATTTCTCAACCATGGGTGAGCTGCAAATATAGAGGAAACTCTCCATTAGCAAGAACAGGAGTGTGAGAGAGAATTTCAATGACAAGCAATATCTTATTTAGTTAAACAAGGTCTGGGCAAAACATTCAAATGAAACATACCTAAAGCTTGAGCAGCTGTCATTCTTTTCCTGTGATCCTTGTTCAGAAGTCTCTTCACAAAGTCTTTAGCTTCTGGTGATATTGATGGCCAAGGTGAATCATCAAAGTTAGGATTCGCTCTTAACACAGACCGGAAAATTCCTGATTCAGTGCGTGCCCAAAATGGTCTACTTCCACATAACAATATGTATGATATAACTCCAATACTCCATAAGTCTCCTTCAATACTGTAAGATCTATGGAGCACTTCAGGTGCAACGTAGTAGGCACTGCCAACAATATCATTGAGGCGTTGATCTGCATGTTTTTCAGAAGTCAGTATTGGTAGTTAAAAAATCAACAAGAGGAGATATCACTGATTATAAGACAACAAATGATAACTATTTATTTCAAATACTGGAGGCAATCCTAAACAAGAATTAATGAATGCCCTGAGATTCATCTAAACCAGCTAGTTAGTAAAAACCATTAGACAAACAAACTTGTATAATTATAGCAGAGCTCTTAGAAAAAGGAAATTTCTAAGTGCAGGTAGGAAAGAATCGAACTATTCATAATATGTCTCCATGATTTTGACCAATGTAGAGGGAAAAATAGTAATACAGATACTAGCAAAGTTTTCCAACAAGTACTCCCCTAGCCTCTTTGCCAAACTAGATCAATACAATCTGCAACAATATAAAATGGAAGGGAGAAAATAATTTATTTTAAATGGAGATAAACGCGCTTGGTAAGAGTAAAAATGGGAAGATAGAAAATGTGAAGTGAATATTTGACAGATAATATCAGTTTACACATCCCTCATTTTCATTCCTTCCAAGCTGTCAGCCCTATGCCACATTTAAAACTGGAGTGTACATTCTCATCGCACCAGGTGAGAACAGTATGTCATAGGTAATGTCTTTTTTAAGGGCAAGCACCATGCAGGAGCTCCCAAAAAGATAGCAGAAGCAGAATAATATTTACAGGGTGTCTTTTAAAACCAAATAATATTGTGACTTTGACAGTAATTACATTTGATATATAAAAGTAATTTTACTTTTACACTATCATGATATATGATAAATAAGATCATCCTGTTCAACTAAATATAGAGAAAACTAAATATCATACAAAATGTCTACATGAAGAAGAAGCCATTTAAACATATTACTCTCAAGGAACTACAAATTGTATCAAGACTTAATGTTGAAATTAAGATATTCATCAGATTATTTCAATAAGCTGAAAATATCATTAAAAAATATCATGCATGTTGTGTTCTTAATTACAAGTGATAAAATTCAATTTTAGATGTTTATTACAAATTAATGACTGATGAACTATGATATGATAAAATATCACTATTCCTCCATTATACTGTGTCAATATCTCACAAAATCAAAATGTGTAAACCATATTGCACAAAACCTTGTGATAATTGATTCCTTGGTTACTCTCTGGCAGATTAAATGAGTGAATTCAATGGACCATGCTAATGCATTATATACAAAAACTAAGACTTAGAAGAAACCATACACAAGAAATTTTGCAGCTTGGATACTGCTTGAGACTGTATGTAGTAGATTGTTTTGGTAATATTACCTGGCCTAACAAAATCAGATAGCCCAAAATCAATAACTTTCATCACAGCATCCTCTTCTTTTGAGACAAAAAGAAAATTCTGCAAAGCAAAAATATTAGAGAGGTAACTATACAAACATAAAATAGCCTATCCATTGAAAGGCACAACCAAATTATTCTGAGTAGCTCAAATTTCACAATACCATACCTCTGGCTTTAGATCACGATGAACTACACCTTGAAGATGACAAAACGCAACTACATCTAGAATTTGTACAAGAATAGCTTTAGCGTCATCCTCTGGGTATCTTCCACCTCTTTTAACATTTAATTAACATCAAAACAATCCAGTAATAATCATGTTATTCAAAATCAAACTTCTGTAAGGAAAGCATGGAGGAACAAAAGAACTACAGATAGTAAAAAAGAAAAATAGCATTTCAATTTTACCTATCTAGAATTCTGTCAAGTAATTCTCCACCCTCACACAACCTAACAAGAACAAAAGAATCCCATTACTTCAGAATAAATGTCTAAAACAATTGTTGATATGTACCTACTACCCAGAGATAAAATCTGCTCATATTATGAGTACTCTTAAAAAGTCACCCTAAACCCTAAATTCTATTATACCCAATAACTTAAAAAAAAAAATGTGTGCATACAAATGTTCAGAAATAATTGTTTCTGCACATACTCCATAACAATGTAAACGTTGTTGACATCCTCAAATGCATCATAAAACTTGACCAAATTCTTATGTCCAGATAAGGCCTTCAACATTGTTACCTCCCTCCGCACATCTTCAATTGCAATTGCTGAAGTCATCTGCCATACAAAAATCAGTTAATTACAATAACCACCATTATCAAGCAAAAATTTTAAGGTGAGATTGACAAAAGCTTGAAAATCAAAAGCTTAATTAATGTTGATGGATGTCATAAAAAAACTATGGAATCTATGACCACAACATCACAATAAATGATCCTCTCACACCAATTAATATTTACTATCAAACTCCACTTTGATTGTTTGGAAGAAATAGAATAATGAAAAGGTTCAGAATTATGGAGTCAGCTTTAGCCCATACTCTTCTCATAAACATCAGCTATCAGAGGCCATGCAACTGAAATGAGAGTTTTACATTACCGGATGCCCATAGGGCTTTGGACTAAAGGGCCAATTCTTATAACCTTCAACCTTAGTCCATAAGCTTCTGTTTGTTCCCTTTTACCCGGATCTTAATTTTCTTCTTCATCTTCTTTTCCTTTTAAGCATATCTGCTATTATCCAAATTGGCTCACAATGGAGAAAGAAAAACAATAAACAACCAGTTTCACTATATGGATTCTTTAATCTACAATTAAGCACCAATATGTTTATAGATGATCTAATCAAGGAGCATAAAACAGTTTTCATCAAACACGCAAGTTATTTTGACAACAATGTCTCGTGCAAACTGCCTGCTCTATCCTTGCACTTCGGCAACAAGGTGCCACAACCACTGAGCTTCACAACTCAAAGAATAGAACCTCTACTGTTTGGACCACAACCTAATGGCCATTGATAGAACAAATGTAAAACACCTATAGATGAGTCATAGTCCACACATACAGAATAACTTAAGCAAAAGCCACACATTCCAACAACTTGCCCAAACTACAGAGATTGCAACTTCACCTTTTTCGCTTACTTGTCCCATAACTTACCATCATTTGAACCACCTGTCCTCAAAAATCTCGTGTAATGCTCCTAAGAAACCAACCAGATATATCAAGACAAGGTACTAGTTGCAGCCAAAATCATTTGTCATTGTCGCTCTTTCCCAGGATTCCCCCTTAAAAAAGTGTCCAACTGACACAATGAATCCTGCAATGATTTTCGTTCCATACTTTCGAATTCCATAAATTCTTCCAGAAAACAGGCCTCCGTGGCACTTTCCTTTCTGATCCCAGCACCAGCTTAGAAAATAACAATAAATAACAGTTAGTTTAATACCGTAAACCAGAAAGCAGCAACCTCGATCACCTCCAACAAAACCATTTGGAATTGCAATACCTAATTACCACCACCTCAGCAGCCTCCAATTCCATAACACTATCAGTATATCCACCCAGAACATATTTACTAAGGTACGGGAATCGAAACAAATGCAAAATCAGTACCATAAAATGCTAAATTGAGTTTCCAAATCCAACAGAAACACAATCAGTCAATCACTAATCACACGTTACATGAAATTCCAGTCCAAAACAAGGATGCAAGACAGTCAGAAACTGATCTTGAATTGACCAAGACTCCAAGAGTCAACGTAAACCTCTCCAACTCCAAGTATACAAAAAACATCATACGATCATCACAATCATAAAAAGGAAAAATCACAAAAACAAAACGAACACTCTCACCTTAGCTTTGGATATGATTTTCACGGCAACAGATTGTCCCTTAAGGTCACCCTTCTTCCCTTTTGCCCAACACGTGTGACCAAAATGCCCTCGACCCACTTCCTTCCCCAACTCGAACTTTGCCCCAAAATTCTTCCCATAACCGAAGCTCTTATCCAGCGACCTGTCTCCCTCGCCGCCACCCTCTCCTTGCTCCTCTGGTATGGGCCCCTCCTTCGGCTTCGCCTTCCCCTGCCGCCGCAGCAGCGCCGCCATGATAGGCTTCGCCGGAGAGGGCGGCGGCAGAGGCCACCGGAACTTCCTCCCCGGCGTCTTCGCCGGCGACGGCGCCACGCCCGGCGGGAGAGGACTCGGGAACGGACTAGTCGAAAACGAGTGTGCCGGCGTGTTCTTCCCCGGAGTCGCGGCGGAGACCGAGCTCCCCGACTGCGGCGGCGGAGACGGTGGCGCGTAATGCGGTGGCTTGGGGCTGTGATCGGCGGGCAGCGTCTCGTTGTTGACGGCGATGTTTTTGCTGCAGCAATGCCCCATGACGGTGATCGGCGAAGTCAACAAGATAGAGAGAGAGAGAGAGAGAGGGAAAACGCGTCGCCGGAGAAATTGAGATGAGATAACAGTATAGAGAGAGAGAGAGAGGTGAGGGAGTAAAAGTAGAAGAAGAAAGAAAGAAAGAAAGAAAGAAAAAAAAAAAAAAAAAAAGGAAAGTGTTAAATTTGTAAGGTCAGACAGAGGATTAATTTAAGATTAATACGACACAGTCCAACTGTATTCATTTATGTGTAAAAGTAAATCGCTTCCTTCGTTGGTTGGATCTTTCAGCCACCTTCATACCGTGCCTTCTTTTTCCATTTTCAACATTTTCTCTATTTATATCAAACCTGCCTTGCTTTTTCTAATATACTCACTATTTTTTATTTACCTGCTCAAGTTCTCAACACTAACTAATTTTTGTCCTTAGATGAAAAGCTTAATAGCAGTTAACGTCTTATAATAGAAAAATATTAACAATTTTTTTTTATTATTCACTGAAATTATTATAAATTATAAAATTATGTGGCTTTTATTTTTTATTTTTAATAAACTTTAACTAATAATAAATTATAAATTATAAAAATATACTACACAATATATTAATTGCTAATTTTATTTTTAATATATTTATGATTTCTTATGTATTTATATATAAAATTGATCGTTTAAAATATATTCTTCAATTAAAAAGATTCAAATTCAAGAATTTTAGTCTAATATAAGTAAAACAAAAAAAAATTATATATTGTTGTAAAATAATGTAATATTAAAAGTAGTTATTATAAAAGCAGATAAAATTAAAATATATACTAATTTTTTATTGAAAGAAAATAATAAAAATACTATTAGTGTTTTTTAATCAATTTCTTATTGTTTATAATATTATCTTTATTTTAAATATGGGAATAGAAAGGCCTTGTTATTTATTTATGATTGTATGTGGTCTTACCTAAAAAAAAAATGTATAAGGTCTAATTAGTTAATATTATAGTCCTGTGAATGAGAAATGTACTGACATACAGGTAAAGTGTTTTGAAATGTATTATTGTCTAAAAAGTATATGGTTTTGATGTAAAAAAAGCAAGTGTCAATAGCCTTGGAGGACGGGCGAATATAGGAGGATTTTTCCATGAAATTAAGCCCCGTTGTTCAACATCAACTTTCTATTCATTGCTGTTGAAAAATGAAAACATTTTCTTTGATCAAGGAAAGGCAACACCAAAACATTGACGCTATTTCCTTAGGATCATCGTAATAAACTTTTTGTGTAATTATTGTTTTGGTCACTCTTTTTTCTTCGGTCTTCTCGTGGTTACATTACCTCTTTGGACAAATAAATGATGATAGTGGAGCATTCAAATTCGGGTTTGTTCTTGTTGAACTACATTTAATGTAATGCTCAAAGGGGGAGAAGACACTTGGATGCAATAATCTTTTTCGGACCATCAAATCAAATTTTGCTATGTATTTTAGGGAACATTATCTACCGTTTAGAGAAATATTGTCAACTGAAAATTTTGATAAATGTTGGACGTAACGTACTAGTACCATTCAATGGTAATGCAGCAAATTCAAATTTTGTTAAATTAATGTTGTAATGGTATAAAATTTCTGCAAGTTTTTGACCTTTTAATTAGTTAAATTTTAAGCACGTGCTTTGTTATTTAAATTATGCACAATATGTGTGTGTACGTTATTTGATTTTGCTAATGGTTTCCGTGTGCTTACTTTTTCTATTTCTTTAGTATACGGGGTTGACGAGAGACGAGTTTTTTTTTTTTTTTTTTTTTTCTGAAACACGCAAAAAAATTGTCACCCTGCAGCCGAGTTGACTAAAATGTCTCTCGAGATTAAGCTATCTTATAGTTGGACTTTTTCTATTTTTGTCTTACTTACATTACAGGTATGTTTTCTTTATTTATTTTTATGAAAAAGAAAAAAAAAGCATTATTTTTTTCCTCCAAAAGACTTTTATTTATTTTCATACATGTAGCTTAAGAACTTATACCCTTAGTTAGATTTATTGTATAAAACTGTTCTTCAGTTGCACCCTGTAAACTCTGAAGTACCTTGCCAGGATACAAACCAGGTTGAAATTTACACACACACAAAAAAAAAAAAACAATTATGGCGAAAATATAAACCTTTATTTAACTACTATACAATACTATAATCTTTTTGAACTTTAAATAATTTTAATCAAAATAGATCCAATCGTTTAAAACAAGTATTTAAATTATAATATCTATGTGTGTATAAAATTTAAATAAAAATAAAAATAGATCATGTCACTCATGAGAAACTAGTATTGCCTTATTACTTAAATCGTATTATATTAAATCAAAAGGTAATGTATTAATTGAGAATTCTTATTGTTACGAGGAATGAAAATCATAAATATAAATTATTAGATTAAATTTAAATTATTATAAGTAAAAGATAAATATACACTTTTTTTAAAATAATTAGGTGATTATTAATTAATTTTTGACTTTTATTAGTCATACGTGATTGAATATGTCAAATTTATAATTCTTATTATTATTTTTTATGATAACAAATAATTTTCATTTGATACACTTATAAACCCAATCTATTTAATAAAAAAAATGAGTTTAAAACATTTTAAAAGTATATTTAGTTAAAATGTTAATTTTGATTCATTAAAAAATTTAATCTGATGGTGCGAAGCATAAAGTAAATATAACTAATATATTAATGATACTATTTTGTTATTTTTATTGTATATTATTTTTAACGGTATATACTACTTTGAAATTATATATTTATTCATTGATTTAAAAGCTTAAACTAAATAATTTACATATATAAATCTAGGTTGATAAACTTATTATACTATTAAGAAATTTGAAAAAATTAATTAAGTGTAATTTTTTTTATAAATTATAGTTTTAAATTACTTGTCAAGTAATATGATATTATCAAGTTTTCTTATATATACAAATTTAAAAATATGATTAATTAAAAAATTATATAAATCTTAAATAAATTATCAATGTCATTATCAAATTATTATTTAATATTTTTATTTTACAATAAATATCAAAATTAAAAAATTAAAAATTCAAATAAACAATAAAGAATTAAAATAAATATATATATACTTTTCAAATTGTATTTTAATCAATTAAATTTAACACATTTTAAAAACAAATTCAAATTATATTTTACGTTGTTTTAACTTGTCTGGCTTACTATCTTATATTTTTTTAAAAATATGTTTTTTCTTAACCACATAGTAATAATGTAATATGATATTGTACTTATATTAATATATTTTTTTCAATATGTATAATTTTAAATATATCTTAATTTTGTTTTTATACATTTTTATTATCTTATTTAGTAATGTATGATATTAAAATTTAAATTTAAATATAAATTTAGTCTCTAAAAATAATATATTTTTTATTTTAGTCTTTTAAAAATATTAATTTTGATATTTTAATTTATTTATTTTTTATTTTTATTGTCAAATAACTTTTTAATTTTAATATTTATTATTTATTAAATGATGACATAAAAATAATATTAATAATATAATAATTTATCATATCATTATAAAATTCAACAGGATAATCGTATATTTTTTTTGTTAAATTATATTTTTAAATTCATTATTAATTGATGTGATGTCATCAAATATTTTTAACATATAAAAATTTTAAAAAATAATTTATTAAAAAAATATACTTGATTATCTTATAATAATATGATAAATAATTAAATTATCAAAGTTATTATGATATTATTTAATGTTTTTACTTAATAATATAGACTAAAATAAAAAATAATATTTAAAAAACCAAAATTTTTAAAAAATCTTAATTCTTAAAAACTAAAATTATATTTAAACTTAAAAGACCAACTTCTTTAACTTTTCACCATTATTTATATAAATTATCACACATGCACATGCGCTTCTACATTCAAGGGAGCTAGTTTTTTTTTTTTTTCACTATTAATTAGTTTTATCATTTTTTAGTCCAAGATAATTGCTTTTGGGCTAACAAGGTTGGGCTTGTTGCATGTTTCCATCTTGGGGAGTCTCAGATTACACTTAGCATTTAGTTTTTGTTATAACTTTGTTGGTATCGAACTACGGAAAAGTAACTAGTGATGGTTATTTGGAACAAGATGCACAGTAACTTATAGGCTTTTGAAGGAGAAAAATAAGTTAGGCACATTTCTAGGCATTATTTCTATGTGTATTTAAAGCAACAAAAAAAATCCAAGAGTGTCAAATCAGTGATAACCCTCACCTCCCCTGCATGACTTGCCCTAATAGATGTCACAAATTAGTGTGTATATTAAGTTTATAAATTTTTTATTTTATATAATGGTAATGATTGTTGTTCTCATTTATAAAGTAAATGAACAGGTTTTTTGGTTTTGTTAATGGTCAATTTATAACTTATGACTATTTTCATTACACACATTTTGTATTAAAGATGGTTATTATATGATGTTGTATGTTCTGGTCTAGTTATTAGTTTTAAGGGGTCGTATTGTATTTTTTCAATCAATTAAGTTGAAAAATTTATGAAACCCTTGGGATGGTTTTAGTTATATAGATACATGGGGAAAGTTATCAAATGCCAAATTATGTAGTGAGTTTTTAAATTTGAATGTTGGAATAAAAAAATTAGTATGATCTATATATTTGGAATATAGAAGCAATGCCTATAGATAACATGTTTGGTGATAATTATCTTTACAGTTTTTTTGTTTGTGTTACTTTATAATGGTTGGTATTTGTAACAAGGTAAGAATGTTTATGTTGGCTGACAAAGATGAAGTCTTGATGTCAAAGTTATTTTTCGTGGAATAGTATCTTATCGATGATATTAACAAGTGTTTTTTTTCAGTGTAAATGATTTTTGTAAATCTTAAGGTTAGGTTATGTTTCGTAGGCATTTGTTTTTATAACATTCAATTATAATTTATGTATGTAATTTTAATAATGTTTTTTTAAAAAAAGTAATATTGAAGCTCGTATTCTGATGAGAAAATTTAAGAATATTGTTACTAACAGATTTTATAAAATGAGTTTTAAGTTGTTTCAAATATTAATTTCTATAGGATTATCGACCACAAATTTAAATTATATTTTTTTTTAAACTAAAATAATTATGTGTGTGGTATAATTTTTATAAATGATTCGTGTCCAAATGAATAAAAATATAAACATATTATATACAATCTAACCCAATCATATTTTTTGTGGGTTGGATTAGATCATGGAATTAGATTAAGTCTATTTTAATAAATTCAATTAAAATTGAGTTAAATCAAGATTTTAAAAATATGAATTTCATCAAGTATACTCAATCCGAATATATATTAAACATATAAAAAAATATAATTTTTTAAATAATATTAAAAAATTTAAATTTAAATAAATTCTCATAATTCTTACTGAGTCATCATTGTATTATTATATTTTTAAAAATAATTTTTTTAAAAACATTTTATATTATTTTTGAGTTTGAAATCTTTTTTAATTTTTTTATAGAGTTAGAGAGTTAAAAATTATTTTAATGACTCAACTCGATAATCTAACTTAATCCAATCCAATTAAAATTGACTTAAATTGGATTAAATTAGATTGTCCAAAAAAAAATCCAAATCAATTTAATTAAAATTAATTTCATTAAATTAAAAATATTTAAAATTGGTCCAACTTGAGTTACGTGCACTTCTGCTAGTGAATTATGATAAAATTAGACACACTAACAAGAATGTGACTATTTAGTTGATATATTATATTTTACGATAACTTAATAGTCTAACTACAGTGTTTTACAATTTTTTCATATAAATATTATGAATGTTTTTATTGTATGTCCAAGAAAAATATTAAAAAATGAAAAGAAAATTAGGTTAATGCTAGTAGAACTAACTAATGATATGTTTGTGAATGTTAATATGATCATATTTAAATTGTTTTAAAGCTGAAATTAATTGATTTTTTATTATAAAGTTGGTTTGGATTGATTAATCCTTCTACATTGATTAATTTTTATCTGTATTTTTTTTTAACCGTTGTTTAATTTTCTGGACACTGTCATATTGTTTGGGGAAAGATGATGTGTGTATTGTTTAGGAGATATATAAACATGTTAAGTGATTTACTAGCCGTTGGTAGAGAGTAACTTATGATTATTGTTTTACAATTTACTAAAGATAAGACTTACGAGAGTTAAATTTTTTATATTCTAAATTTTGCATGTTTGAATTACAAACAAAATTATTTGTTTGCATAACGTGTGAGTTTGGTGGTGGTGTTTAATACCAAAGGGAAAATTATATGCAAACTGTGATGAATACATTTAGACTTACTTGGGATTTATAAGTTTTTTAGGCTCTGGAATTAAAGAAATATTAGTTTTATTTAAATTAACTTTTCTTTGGTATTGTTATGATGATTTGTATGGGTAAATATCATTGGTTTATGCACATTGGTTCTATAAGTTCCAGAATTACCAATTTATAACCATCATGATAGTATTACGTAATGTGAAAATTATTTAACACCTAATACATCTTTTCCATAACATCTCTACATGTTTCATTAAGATAAGTGGTTAAAGAAAATACGAGGCAGTAGTTTGCAATTCATGACAAAATTGTTATTAAACATTTTCACAACCATTCAAATAAAATAATCACACAAAGTTAAGCATAAATTAGTCCATAAAATACTCACATTTCACCAACTATCAAGTGGTCCTCAAAATACAAAATCATAAACTAATATAGTTATGATGAGTAAAATAATCTGTAAAATACAACTAAATAAAAACATACCAAAATCATTCTTAACTTTTTCTTTCAGCTCTTTAAGTGGAATGTGAAGATTTTATTGACTCTTTTAAATTTTGAATTTTTTATTTCCTTTTAAATTTTAACAAATTTTTAGAAGATGCATGACTTTTATTTTATGATCATGATTTTTGTATAAGTTTTTTCGATGCTTTAACTGATTACAAAAAGTTTAGTACGAATATTTATTTAAACATTAAAAAAATTCCATAATTTTCATCAACTAAACAAATAAATAATTAAACAAATCAGTAATCATCTTAAATATATTGATTGTTACAAAAATCCTCCAACTATTTGTCATGCTTATTTTGTCATAAAAAATGTAATCCAACTTAGGTCCATAACGTAAACCTTATAAACATTAAAATTCTATAAGAAGTTAGGCAAAAATAGAGAGCATTTAATTTTATAACAAAATAAAAACTAGTTCTCGTAACACTTTTTTATATTACAAAAACTAGTTTCCATTAAATATACAAGAAGGAAAAAAACTTACTTCATAATGACGCAAGAATGAAAAAGAGAATGATGAGCCACACACGATAATGCAGCAAAATGGCCAAGAAGGTGAAATAAAAGATATAAGGTAAGGGAGGGAGATGTTGGGTGTTTGGTTTCGCGTTTTGGATGCGATTTTCCATGTTTGAATATAGCTTTTATAGGTTAATAATTATACCATTGGCTTCTCAAACGTGATTCCTCCATCCTCAACCGCTAAAAGAGGGGAGGTGAGAAGTGTGTTTTGGTAAGAAATGAAGGAAGATATTTTTGTTATTTCAAAACGATCAAAATAATAGAAGGTGTAAGAAGTAAAAAGGCGTATGCAAATAACAATCCCATTGGGTTTTTTCAATGCATTTATCAAATGG
The DNA here is from genome assembly GCA_026544285.1 of Pachyrhizus erosus. Taxonomy (NCBI): domain Eukaryota; kingdom Viridiplantae; phylum Streptophyta; class Magnoliopsida; order Fabales; family Fabaceae; genus Pachyrhizus; species Pachyrhizus erosus. The sequence goes on along the minus strand of JAMLFT010000037.1, from coordinate 18,292 downwards.
GCTTTGGAGGAAACAAGAGGAAATGAAGTAACCCAAAAAAATAAAAGAGAAAGAAAGTACGATCCACGCGTTCGCGGGAAGCGTAAGGCGAAGAGAGAGATGACATCCACGGAGTGAGAATGCCTTATAAATGGCGTTCACGCCGTGCCGGTTGAAATTTGTCACAGCCAATCATCTCCTCACTTTCTTCCTCACTCCTCACTCTCTCTCTCTCTCTCACTCCCTCAATCCAACGCCAAAACCCTTTTCTCATTCCAATCCCTTTCTCTCCCTCCCAATTCCCCTAATCGTGCCTCGAAATATCTTCAATTCTAGGGTTAGGGATTTCTTCCTCTTTTCATTTTACCTTTTTTTTTTCCTTCTACACTGAGACTCCCTAGCCCCACTGGGTACTGACGTCGGTGCACCGTCGCCGCTTCTCGTTCCATGGAGGCCACGGCCGCCGTTGCCGCTGCCGCCACAGCCGCCTCCGTGCGCGGCGCCTCTCTCCAGATGCCGCCTCCGTCCCGCAAAGAGTGGCGCGCTGTCGCCGAGCATCACCATTCTGCACGAAGCCCTGATGACGAGGTACTTGTTTGGCGTCTAAACACTTCGCATTGTCTCATTCTGCGGTTCAGGGGAAAATGGAGAGGATGTGCATTTTAAAAAATTAGTGCTTTACTCTGCTAGCGATCAAGACAGCGAGAGGATTAGTTTTTTCCCCCCTTAATCTAATTTAGTTTAGGTTTTATGACAGTTGTTGGCTCTTACCCCGCCAAATTGAGATTGCTTTTAGGGTTTAATAATGTCGATTGACGCGAGTCAGTGTTTTTTACTGCTGTCGTTTTAAGCTTAGGCGTTTGTGGGTTTTCTAGATAATGTCGCTACTGGTTTGCTTATGCTTACTTCTCCAGTATGTGTGTGGAGCGAAGCATATCTGTTTAACTGATTTTAGTGCCTATGATTTAACTGGGTTTTTTGAGATTAAGTATCTAGTTTTTATTCTTAAGATGTTATTTTGTTTTGAAGAGGCCTCTATGGTTTTAAGATTTGGTTCAGGGAAAATCCTAGTTTGTCTATCAGGTTCAAGTTGTATTTTTTAATGTCTTGTTGTTAAAGTAAACGTCAAAGCATATTAGACATGTCTTTTTTTTCCTCCTTAGGTGAACATACTTGATTTTTTCATTTACAATTACATTGAGTGGCTTTTATAGGCAGGGTGATAAGCTTAGCACCGTAATTTAGTCTGATAAGTCAGTGTCGGGTACAGTATACCCATTTGATGTTGTTAATGTTTAAAGTTACGGCCTTACTGAGTTTGAACTCTTCGTTTGATTAACAGACTTAAGGTTGTTGGCATCCTAGTATTCAATTTTGATTGGTCATTTTTATGTCTTTGGATATGGTGCTTAAGAATTTTTTTTGGTTATTTGTTGGTTAATAATGGACATCTGCTGATGTGCAGGAGTTAGACAATGCCAAACTAGGGCAATCAGACGAGAGAACCATATATGAGGTAAGGTGATGGTATGAGAATTTGCTTTTTAATTTGAAGGAATTAAGAACCTGAAGATGATTTTCTCCTGTTTTTCAAGGTGCAGCAAGGAAGAGAGCCTCTTGATGTTGATTTTTGTTCAATAACAGTGGATGGAACACTAGACAATGATATTTTGCAGCAACAGCTTCATAATGTTGTTAGACAAAGACAGGAACTACTGCAAATGGAGATTGAACTAAAGGCTCAAATGATTGCTAGAACTGAGATAATGGAAATGCGAAACACTTTCGATGCTCAACTCAAGGACCATGTTAATAATGCCAACAAGCTTCAGGTTTCAATTAAAATATTTATACATGTATTTGGATTCCTAAGTCTGATCTGATCTATCCCCACCATTTGAAAGAAAATGGATTTTTCTCAATTTTATTAGAACCACATGGTTTTAGACATTTAATTGTGCCCTTTTATGGTAACAGCTATATAAATTTCTATTGGTATGATAGTTTGGTGCATCATGCATCTGTTTTATTACTGATAACTAAATATCTGTTTTAACTTGCATTGTTTGTCTATTTAAACTTTGTTTAACTGGCTTTGCAGGAGCAACTTTGTGAAAGGGAGCGCACAATTCATGAACTTGAAAGAAAAATGGAAGAGAAAGACAGAGAGCTGCATGCTATTAAATTAGACAACGAAGCAGTCTGTTGAATTTCTACTTTCTGTTTTTCTTATGTTTTGCTGGATGTTAATTTGGGTGGTATTTTATATGCTAACCTCTTTAATAATTATGTTAGGCATGGGCTAAACAAGACCTTCTCCGTGAGCAAAACAAAGAACTTGCAACATTCAGGTTTTTCTCTTGACTAAATGTATTTATAAGATGTAGGTAAGTTTGGTTCTGGCCTTCTTTACATGCTTAACAGGGTAAGTCTTTTTTCAGAATGGAGCGTGATCATTCAGAAGCTGAAAGAGCTCAGCATATAAAACAAATACATGATCTGCAAGAACATATTCAAGAAAAAGATAGGCAGCTTATTGAGTTGCAGGAACAAGTAGGTGGCCTTTACTTATATAATTTGTTTTTATGAGCTTATTTACTTTTTATTTTGGTTTATTTGGCCTATAATGAATAATGATGTTTGTTTATTTCAGCATAGGGTTGCTCAGGAGACCATAATGTTTAAAGATGAGCAGTTCAGAGAGGCCCAAGCATGGATAGCTCGTGTTCGTGAGATGGATGTTTTCCAATCAACAACAAATCAAACATTACAAGCTGAATTGAGAGAGCGTACAGAGCAATATAATCAGCTCTGGATGGGTTTTCAGAGACAGGTTGATCTGCCAACCCTTTTTTGCTTCAAGGATTAATTTTATTTGCCATGTATTTTATTTAGTGACATCCCTGTCAATTATACCAAAAGAAAATGCATATTCATCAAGTAATTTATTGTTGTAATTGGTTTTGAATATTCTTTGACTTAAAACAATGTCTTGAAAAAAGTTGTCTTTGTGAAATGGCATTTCTTTGGTCCATCTTAGTATGATGTTTATGTTTATTTACTTTATTTAGACCCTGTTTGGTTTAGCTTTTTTTTTTCCTGTGAAACATCACCTTTATTTTGATTTTTTTTTTAAATATTAGTATGCCTGTTTAAGCATTTGAAAAAATAAAATCAGATCTGATTTCTGATTATTTTGAGAAACCATTGTAAGTAGGTTCTGAAAAACACCATTGATTTACTATCTTTCAAATGAAAAATAACCAGTGGCTTTTATATAATCTGTCAAAAATATACCACTTTTATATACCTGGAAAATCACTTTTCGTTTTAAAAAAAGCTTAAATGAATGGGTCCAATGGCCCATAATAGTGGATGTTACATCACTCTGTTTAACTTTTGCTTTGATGGCTTTAGTTTGCAGAGATGGAAAGAGTTCATTTGCATGCTATTCAGCAACTACAGCTTGAACTTGCTGATGCAAGAGAGAGGAGTGGAACTTACAATGATGATTCAAGAATGTCCCAAATGAATTCAAAAAATAATGTAACTCAGTTTGGACAGGAAAATGGAAGTCAATTTGACTTAAATGGAGGCAATGTTTCAGGTGGAAATAATGGTCTCATTCCAAATGAAAACACTGATAATGGTCCACCATTTGCAACTACAGGCAATGCGTCAATCCAGGTTGGGTGCTTTAATTAATAGCTCGATTGATAAACAGTTAGTTATTTAGTTGGTTTTATTTTCAGAAATTTGATTTGCAGCATGTCAAGTTATATGCCGTATTGTAATACTTCAAATAATTTTTAAAAAATGCCTGTTAAAATCTTAAGGCCGTAGTATATGAATGTCTGTTATATTAGTGTCACATGGGTTTTTATCAGGCCTTGTTTAGCACTATTATAAGTATGTTTTATGTTTTCATCATATTCTCTTGTTATTGTCTTAGATTTAGTAAATTCTCTTCTTTTGATACATTCAAATATTTTCTAAAACTTCACACATTAAATTCTATATTGTCAACACACCATTGATGAGTAAATTTTGAAATATGAAGATTGCCAGAGTAAAATTTTAGATACCTACTTTCGACATGCCAATTGCTCTGAAAAAAGGATGGTGACATATTTAGTTTGTTCTGTAATTGCATCCGATGAATTAATATCATAGAAAGAACTTATGGTACAATATTTGATATTTGTTGAGCATGACAATAAAACCATGTTGATGTCAGTATTTCATGTGTTCAATTTTGATAATATTCTTGAATAGTGCTAGGACTGCTAGAATGACCTAAAACAAAATTACTTTTGTTAAAGACAAGTTTTTTCTTTGAATGTTCTTAGAAACGTATCTTTTATAATATTAACAGGTCCTTGTCAATCATGTCATGGGTTATACTAATTATGAGTTGTCTTTGTGTTAATTTGAGAGCTGCATTTTTGTTAAAAGTAAACCTTAATGGTTCTTTCAATTCTGTATTGTAATTGCTATCTTACTTTTGCCTTTTTTTTAAAAAAAAAAATCATTTAATTTATGGTGCTAGAATTACTAGTATTTTGGTTGTTGACTTGTTAACATATACATATTGGTTGTGTGTAGGATCTCTTCAATTTGTAATATTTTAAATCTGCCGTCCATTATTGTTCTCTGATTATATAGCATGAATGAACATGTCTCAGTTACTGTGTGATTTTTAATTTTTGTCCCCTTTCTTATGCTGGGGAATGGAGATTTGTTATTTGTTGAGATGAGATATAAATATGTGTTTTCAATTTGTTATATTTTGGCTTTTTTTAAAAAAAATTGGGACAAGTGAATCTGTAGTGTTACTGAGAAATTCAGGCAGAATATTTGATGGGTTTGTCTATACAATGTGTTTTCCAGATTTTTGGGCAACTGGCTAGCTAAAATTTAGGCCACAGTTATGTGGTATTTTTGTGCTAGACCAGTGACCCTGTTTTGTGTTGAATCCAATAATCTTTTTTTCTTTTATTAGATGCTGAGGTTGACAATGTTTGTGAATGATAGCAAAATGTGGAAGCTAACTTTATAAATCCATTTTTATGAATGATGATGCGTCAGTAATCATGACTGAATTAGACAACAAATTTCTTAACCCTTTTATAATTTTTTGTTATAGACTGAACATGTGGCTGGTGTCCCTATTGCTCCATCGTCTCTACTTGTCCCACCTTCATACCTCCCACATGGCCAAGTAACTGCATTGCATCCATTTGTTATGCATCAACAAGGAGTTCCCAATTCAGTTGCATCACATGTTGGACATTTTCACCCAGTGCCCTCAATGTCACCAGTGCAGCAGTGGCAGAATCAACAGGTATCAAAAGATATCAATATTTGAGCTCTCTGCATTGTTATCTGCATTGCTATCTGCATTTAAACTGTCTGCATATTTATACTTGTTTCTTCAGTCTGTGTCAGAGGGTTCACAGGTCCCCATACAGGAACATCCTTCACCGTCTCAATCTGATCAAAATTTGATGAGATCAGATGCTAAGTTTAGTTATGAAATGTCTGTTAATGGACAAACTCTTCATAGAGACTATCTGGATGCTCACATACAGCAAGGCGAGGAGGCACAAACTGTGATTTCCTCAGCTACCAGTGAAGCACAGGTTAATTATTGTTATTCACTTTTTATGTTATTTCCTGTGTAAAATACTGATCATAATTATTTAAATTTTTTTAAGATTCTTCAGTCAGTTGATAAGGGTCAACTTGTTGCTTCCCAACAAGATCAAAGCTTGCAACAAATTTCTTCACAGTTCCCTGATGCATTGCGATTGAACTCTTTTGAACCAAATGGTGAAGTCAAGGTTTGTCCCAATTTTCAACCTTGCTTGCCTGTCTGATATTTTTGTTTTGCTATCCTACGAGATTAGTTTGACTAATAAGTTTGTGCATGGTTTTTTTTGGTGAAATGCTTCTTCTCAAACTAGAAATAGAAGTTATGGCTATTTGTGCTTCATTGTAATTCTTTGTAGATGTCTAGATATTTTAGTTGCATGTACCAACTAAAAATACATGGTGGCTTCTAAAAACATGTTTTGAAAAGCACAATGTGATAAACCATTGATTTACAGTTCATTGTGATCTTAGCCTGGTAAAAAATTCAAATGTGGAGACATTCTTATTCATTTTAAAGGCAAACACTTTAAACAAACTTTTATTCCATTTAATAAGTTGCTTTTGAGAAGTTTACCAAGCGCTTTAATTTTTTGTTTTATAGAATAGTGCTGAATAGAAAGCACTTACAGAAAGCAATCTGAAATTGTCTTTGATCTAGCTCCTGTTGCTGATGAGATGAAGGCTAACATTTTCCCTTCTAGATCAGATTGGGTCAAAGAATGCTGAATAGAAAGTGCTTAAGAAAAGCAATTCAAAAATTGTCTCTGATCTGGTTCCTGTTACAGCTGAAAAGATAAAAGTTAATATTTTTTCTTATCCAGGAGCAAAATTCTGCGACAGTATCTAATGATGGACCTGATGACCAAGTTTTATCAGCTGAGCAAGCAAGTTCTGCTGCAAATGCATCACCTGTCACAAGCCATTCAGTTAATCATAATGGAATGATTCAGAACAATTCTACTGATTCTGTCTTGTCTGAAGTGTTCACCTCATCTGAGCCAACAGCTTCCACAACAATTGCAAAGACATCAGAGACTGCTCTCCTTGATGAAAAATCATTATTAGCTTGTATTGTCCGCACTATTCCAGCTGGTGGCCGAATTCGAATTAGTTCAACGGTTAGTGAGCTTTTAGTGTCAACTGTCTCAAGAGTTATCCCAAAAAGATGGCTGTTTTTCCTTGACTAACCTGAATATATTGTACTATGTTTCAAACACAGCTCCCAAACAGGTTGGGCAAGATGCTTGCACCTCTACATTGGCATGATTACAAAAGGAAGTATGGGAAGCTGGATGATTTTGTGGCTAGCCATCCTGAAGTAAGTTTTTAATTTCTGTTTGAATGTCTAGACTTCAAATTAATGCTTACTATAGGCATAATTTTGACTGAATTCAGTATTAAAAGGATTGTTGGATGAAATAATGTGATCGGAACCACTTATCTATCAAAACTTATGGCTGTCTAGCTTCTGCATGTACAATTCCTGTTGTTTACTGACAATGTATTTGCATCACAGCCTGACAGTTTTCTTCCTTTTAATGTTCAGTTATTTTTGATCGAGGGTGACTATATTCAGCTCCGTGAAGGTGCACAGAAAATGGTTGCTGCAACTGCAGCAGTTGCCAAAGTCGCTGCGGCAGCTGCTGCGTCAACTCCTTATTCTTCGTACATGTCCACTGTGGCAGTTACACCAATGGCTCAATCTCATCGCATGAAAAAGGCTTCTTCAATGGATTCCAAAAATATCAAAAGTGACAAGACACTTCAGGAATATGCTGTTATCTCTTCAAATCCGGGGGATGATCCTTTAAAATTGTCAGTTATGCAGCAGCATCAGCAATCTAATGGTGCATGCTTCACTGTTGCTGGAGGTCTTTCAAATGTCAAAATTTTGAGTAAATCTAAGGATTCTCGGGAAATGGATGGCCCTGAAAGTAGGGTTGTCCAGTCTTCTGTACAATTATCTGTTGTTGGCAATGGGGGAAGCATTGACAGATCAAGTATGGGCAGTGCCCAAATTTCAGGCCCAGCAAATGGGAGGCTAGTCTCAAGCTTTGCTTCTAAACAGCAGACCAGGTATGGCTACGTTGACTGCTGCACCATAATATCTGTTATCATGTGGTTTGTATATGATGAGAATATCTACTGAGCAAAGGGAGTTATGCTAACTTCTATGTTATGACAGGGCAACTGGTGCTGTGTACCCTTCTCGAAGATAGTGAGTGTTCTTGTATTTAAAAATGCCTTCTACATTACCTTTGAATTTCCATGTACGTGTTAAATATATGCCATTGTGTGCTTCGGTGGAGAGCTAATTTATTATTTATTTTTCTTTTTATTGCTCATTAATTTCTGACTTGGAATAAACTCTTGTATATGTGCTCCTTTTTAGCCCCTAACCTTGGGCTACTGTGTTATTCATGCATTTAAGTATTTGAAAATGTCCTCCAATTTATTAAGTAGTTAATTTTATAATTAATTTTAGTTTAGGATTTATGATGTGTCGCAGAGACGCACGACTTGCATCCCCCCATCTGTTTAAATTACATCTTTGCAGTTCTTTGATTCTTACTTTTTAGAATTTATCATCATTACATTCAAGTATCCTTGCCCAAGACCAATACATGTGATTATCAATTGATCTGATCTTTACAAAAACAAAAAATAGATGTATTGCAAATGATATTTGTCACGAGTAATTAAGAATTTCAATCAAGTCTGGTTTAATTACACGAGTCAGCTATGTTCTATTTCATTTTTATTTCACATACGACTATACTTTTTGAGCTATGTATTAATATACTGTTTAATTGACAGGAAACATGGAAGGGTGTAGATTATGCTGTCTGACCAGGATGCGGATGAAAACATAAAAGATGTTTATCGAGTTTGTGGGAGAATGTTTTTTGAAGCATTGACGGAGTAATCTTGTGTACTGGGCAAAATATGATTTTGTTGCCGGTGCTATCTCCAGTTTCTGTAGTAATTTATTTCTCCCTGCTGTTACAATTCAGTGTGCTTTCATTAATGTGGGCCTCATGCCGTGGTATTCTTGCATACATTGCATCTGATAACTGCGATTTTTTGCTGAATGCTTGAAAGATTAATCAACATAGTTAACCTTTTCAGTTTGCAAACTTTTTTATTTGTCCTTTCGATATTAGTAATTCAATGTCTCAATCTAACAAGATCCGAGTATGCCTAAGGAATATGACGAGTTTTACGTGGATTCATTAGACTTGGCCGTTAAGGGATAATATTTAAATGCTTCATCATTAAAATTAATTCGTGTTTAAACACTTGATCTTGAGAATCACTCAATTATGCGTTCTAAAAATATAAAACTTGCCTGGTTTCAATTCTAACTGCCTTAGATGTAATGAATTAACGTGTATGTGATTAGGCTAATCATGTCAATATCATTAAGTTTTCAAATCAAATGCGGTATTCTTTGAAAATTCTGTAACCTTGTTTTAGGGAAGATTGATTATTGCAGAAAGGGAAAAACATGTATAGTGTTTTGCATTTGATATAATATAATATAACATGCTTTAAGCTGGTTTAAATTGGATTTATTGAGCTCTCCCCCAACCCATATTATTTATGCGTTTCAGAAGTCGGAGTCACAGATTGAACTCAGACACCTTGCATAAAAATCTTTTTTTATCTTGGGGACAAAACTTAGATTTCAAGTGCGTCAATGGAAATATATTTTAAACATAATATTAATTTTCTTCCTCCTTGGGCTCCTTTCTTTTTAACTTTTTTTCCTGTTGTTATTGTTACTGTTTGTTTTAGTTACTTTATCCGCACCGTGCAGAGTATGGGTCCACTTTCAAGTTTTAATAATATTTAAAAAATATTTTGAAATGATTTTAGTTAATGTTGAAATCACTTGTTGAATGTTAGTTTAAATATATATATTTTTTAATTTAATTCATCTAAAGTCAAATGAATAAAGTGGGAAAGTAAAAATTTATTATTAATTAAATGTGGCGAGCTTAAGAGATGTTTTATGCAAATTAGCGATGGAGGTATTTTTTTTATTTACATATTTTTTTCTCATCAAGAGTTTAATTTAAAATTTTTTAAAATCATTTTGAATCAAATAAATGTTTAAAATAAAGTTTGTAATATCAACTTTAAACATGACTAAATTTGTCCTTGATTTGGGAGATTTCGAAATTTTAACCATTCTTAAGAAGAAAATGCAATATCTTTTTATTGATCCTCTAAAAGTTAAATAAAAATTATTACGTAAAAGAGTTAATATAAATAATGTTAAATATTCTTTTCATTTAATAAGAAGATATTAGTCAGATACTATAAATAAATTAAAAGAATTACTCCCACAAGTATACCACAGTTTGTGATGGTTTAATGTGTTTTATGTTCTTAAATATTGTTTACTTGAGTTAAAAATGACAGAAATGAAGGACTTACATGTTTAAAGCTTAGAAATGTATAATGAGTGTGATTCAATTGACAACATACGTTGAATTTATAAAAAGAAGATTTAAAATTGATTCTCGTATAATATATTTTTAAAAAAGAATAAAGAGTGAAAAATTTTATAGTGACTAAATTTTAATTAAAAATTAGTTTTATAACCAATCCAAAAGATGAAACTTATGAAAATATATTAGGTTCCACAAGAAACTAAATGCCCTAGTTACAGTATATAAAAAAAGATAAAATAAATTTTAAAATAAGACCTATTATAAATTAATTAAAATGAGTTATCAAAGTTATTATTTTTTATTTGAAATTAATTTATTTAACTGAAATATAAAATTATTTGTGAAACTATTGTAATCAATTTCATTTAGATAAAGAATGGTTATGGAGAACATCTATTTAGTCTTTGAATATAAATATAAATAGAATTTATATTCCATACCTAAATCAATTTTGTTCAACATAATTATAATGTTTCATTTTTTAAGAAAATTTGTTTTATTATATTGGCTATCACTCATTTTTTTTCTTCACATTTTAATATAAAATATATTATTGAGACTAATTTGAATACATGTTTAAATTACATTTAATAATTTAAATTAATTTTTTATTTTAATTGTTTTAAACTAACTTTAAAACATGAATGATACTCAAATAATGAAGAACTTTAAACATGCATTTTATTCAATAGAATCATGATTCTTGTCACAATTCAAGAGTAACTTCCAATTTACTCTATGAATTTGGTAAGTGTTATCAATTTAGTCCTAAATAGTTTCAGAATTTGTAATATGTCATTTAAATTAGTCCATTTGGTAAGTCACTACCGTTAAATTTAACTATGCATCTTACATAACACATTAACTGCTTATACAATGCACACGTGACATATTTGTACAATTCATAAGATACATACTCATGTGTAAAAAATATTTAAAAGAATTTAATATTAGATATAAAAAGTTGTGAACTATTTAATTTGGTCTTTGAATTTGGTCTTTGAATTTGACAAACGTGATAATAATCTGAGTTTAATATATATTGTCAAATTAATCTCCAAATTTGATGAAACTAAAAAGTTTTAAAAAATTATTCTATCATTCTCATTAGTTCAAACATTAATTCAAATTTATTTTTTTAATGAGATGTCCTAATTGACAACTTATGTTCTAATAAATAGGAATCAAGGTTATACACCTTTATATCCATTGCACCTCTTCAATACATTGTTTATAACTACTATATTTGTCTCTAAGGTCCAAAAAACTTCAAAACGTATGAAATTTTTTTCAACTATAACAAATCAATTTTAAATCCACCTTGCAAGTTTTACAGATCATGTTCCACTTTGTATCTACCATTTTTTTAACCTTAGATCCTACTTGAAACATAGAGAGTGAAATTATAGAGCAAAGTCTGTCCGTTACACCATAGGTAAAGATCAACACAATATTCTATAAGAACAAGACATAACCCCACAACATGGTGATGATCTCTATCTAATGTGTAATTAGAGGCTCCACACTATGATTTGACTCTGGTTAAATTAAGATATAAAATTAAAGAAAGTAATGATTAGGACATGGAACATGATTTAGAAAGCTTACAAAGTGAGTTTTAAAATTATTTTGTTGTTTTAGTTTGATAACTTTCTAGAATTTCAAAAGTTTTCAGCAAAATAGAGAGATAACTAATATGAAAGTGCAAAAGTTGATTCTTATTAATTAAGATTTGAAATTCATTTCACATGTTATAAATGCACTTAAGACACCAATTAGAACATTTCATTAAAAATAACAAACATAAATTATATTTAACTAATAAAAAGAATGAACTCCATATATAAGTTTATATTGTAATTTCAACGAAGTTAGACACTAATATCACATCAGATACCAAATTTGTAAACTAATGACAATAAGTGTCAAATGATCTGTACACTTAGACTATACATACTTATCACTAGACTGTATGAATGTCATGTATGTGCTATGTAAACACTTGAGATAACATGCATGATGCTCTGTTAAAATTAATAGCAAAGACTTCATAGTTGAAGTAACTAAAATGACAATTACAATTTCAAAACCATTTTTTATTTTATTAAATTCAGGGATTAAAGAAATAACATTTGCTTAATTCAAAGACAAGTTGGGGCTTACTCCACAATCCAAACATGCTTAAACACGTAGGTATTCGATCATTGGGGCATCAACATGTGAATTTAAAATTCATACCTTTAAATGGACGCAACATAAAACAAGGTGTCTTAACTAATACAATACTAAGAACGGTACTATTTACAAGTTCATGACATTATTTTCTTATTCAAACAGATTTACGGTGCATCTAATTTATTTTCTTTTGCAGTCCAAATCACTGATAGTAATATTTCATGAAAAATAACTCTAGAATTGAATCTTGAATAAATAAAAAAATTATATATGCTTAGATTATAGTATTCTACTGAACCGAAGGTATTTTTCATCTGGTGGGAAAAGAACAAAAAATAGCACCAACATTACCAAAAGAAATTAAAAATAGCAGTTAATTTAACAAAAAAGATAAAATGCATTTTGGTTTTTATACTAATTATTCAGTTTTAAAAAGTAATATTCTCTGTCTATGACTAAAAAATATGTAGAAACAAATGTTCTTGGTGTTGTATCCCAGTATTTCACCAGCAGGGTGCAGATAGGGACTTTCCTAAGACCAGCCAGGACCAGAATCTGAGCCAGTTTGGTTGCTTGATGGTGTGTCTGCCAGATTACCGAGTCTGGTTTGAGAGGCCTGATACATGCCACTATTACCGCCAGGAAAGCTACCAATTGATCCAGGGATAACTTGTTGGTAGAGGAAATGTGGCAGCTTATAATTTTGCTCATTCATCTGCAAAGACATTGCCAGATGCTGCTGCTGCTGCAGCTGTTGCTGGTCATTCATCTCCAAGGGTAAGTTCAATGTAGAAAGATCTGGTTGTGGCTGAGACATTGCAACTTGAGGTTGCTGCATGCCTTGTCCCTGTTGCATAATAGCCTGGGAGGAGACCTGCACAATTTGCATATGTGAGGGAAAATTATAATAACCTTGACTGTTAAATATTAATGAGCCTAACAACCTGAGAAGGTGTTGGTGCGGGTGCCGGTGTTGGTGCCTGTGCCTGAGACCCAGCATCGGCAAGTTTGGCCAGAAAAGTCAAGTTATGCTGAAGCTTGGCTTGACATCTGTATCGGGATAATCAGGTAATGTTCATAAGCCAGTGCACTAGTTAAGTGATTAATAACATAGATAAGAATTCAGAAGGCAACAGCAACATTAATACACGATACTTCCAAGACAAACAAATTCAAATACAATAGCATCTTAGAATGACTCGTAACATTCATCAAATGAAAAGACAACAGATAATTTGGGACAACATTATATAATTCTAAATTTATGTTATAACTTTATAATATACTTTATCTTACAACCGATAAAAAATATGAGAATCTTGAGCATTTACTGAAGCTTTCTATTTTATTAAACGACTGATACAAAATCTAATCATGTTCCAAACATGTGGAAATTAGCTCATGGTATATGATTCTCACAACATGCATAGAAATCAAGAAAGAAAAATCTCATCCTAATTACTTGTTAAGCTCATTTATATTTTTCTTTGTCATCCCTTTATGTATATGGTCATACCAGATACAGACATGCCTTCCACTGGCTCAAGTTTTCTCAGCTTCTGCTACTCAAAGCACCTAAGTTTAAGATATTTACTCTATTTGTGAATAAATTCAATTTTAGCAGCAGTTTGGGATTAGGCTATTTTAATTCTCAAGGTAGTTCTTTATAGTCCTCTCCTTCTAAACTAACATATTTTACCAGATGGAACCAAATCTGCACCACCATATGAATAAACAAGGTACAAAAGTATAATTGTTCAAACTGAAAGAAACATAATTTCTGTAATATCTTTTTGAAATTAAACATGTAATTCTGTAATCACACCATTCTGTAACCAAAGTGGATTCTTGAGTTATTATACAACTAAATGTTGGATATGTGTGTAAAAATAGATATTTCACATACTTTTTTTCCAATACTGATCCCTGTTTACATCTTAATTGAGTTCCACTTCACCAGATTATATGTTATTGTTATGTAATTGAAGGTGTATAACTTGGAAGCCCTGGCTTATCCAAGGTAAGGGTAAGCAAATGTTGCAATTTGTCAACGGAAACACAGTTTCACCAGTGCATGTACTAATGATCATACAAAGTAAAATATAATTTCAGGTAGAACAAAGCCAAACAGGGATTATATGTTTATGTGAAACAGCGTTATCAATTGTGGATTGCAGAAAACCAATAATCCTCTACATCATAAAGCAGATAGCCTGGTGGGGAAGTCACATAACAGTTGAAATATATGCTATATATCAATTATATATGTATATAAAATTAAGTTGCATGCAAATAGAATTTAAATGCATAAAAATTGGCATAATATTAACTCAAAAATTTAATTGCCTGGAGACTTGCCAGAGATGACAAGAGGATGCAAGACACATGCCGCAACCACAACAATGATAGCAGCCGCAATAGCGGATGGAGATGCAATTGCAGATCCAAGAAATTCTGCTATACAATAGCACTATATTGGCTACTTAACAACACTGATGTGAAATAAAATGTTTCCATGCTAACAGATAGAGGACTAAATGGTTTTGCAAGAGAATGAAGAAGTGAAAAGGAAAAAGAAAGTGCAACTGACACACTTGGTACTACCAAGAAGCAACCATAAAGCAACAAAAAATAAATTAAGTAAAATAACTTTAGCTACTAACTGTGCAATCTCAGCGAACTTTCCCAGGTTTTGATATTCCAATATTGCCAATATCAGTTCCTTATTCTCTTCCAAGTACTGCACCAAGAATAAAAACTGGTTGTGTGATATAAGGTGACATACACAGATACTTTAGTAACTATTGCTCAATTAAAGGTCCAAACCAAATCTCTTTACCCAAATGCATCAGTATTGTGCATTCATCTAACTTTTGTACAACATATATATACACAGTAAAATGCATTATGCATTCATCTAATACACCCACATAGATACCACATTCCTTTGCAAAAGTTCATGCCCCCCAATGTTGCCAAATAGGATATGCATAGCATGAAATGAATTCGTATAACAAGTTTACATAGACACAGAAACGCCATTTTCTATGGAAGAAACACATACAATTAACGATGACACGTTCATTAGACTCAAGAAATTCAAAAAGTTTAACAAAATCTGAAAACCAGGTAAATAACTTAGGGCACAAGGAAAGAGAAATTGGAGAGCCCCATGCACATTTTGTGCCATATACTAAAAACGAATTGGGCAAGGAAAAGGGACAGCATAGAAAGGTTACATTTTTATGAAACCCCAACACGAACATAGGCACAAAAATAATGGAGAAGGTTAAACAAAGTAATATAATGATAGTAATAAAATAGAGAAATGAATGAAGAAAAAAAGTTGGCACCTTTTGAATCTGTTCAGTGGTGAGGTTAGGGACATTAGGCAATGAAGTATCAGCGTTGAACATTTCCTCGTTTCTTCTTCACAATAAGACACCAAAAATCAAAATGGAACACAAAACCCTAGTGGCCTTCTTCACAAATCACCGTTTCAAGCTCAAATGTCCAGTGTTTGCTGCTGTTTGTTTTGATTTAAATATAAGACTGTTCACTTTTCCATGCGTTTTGTTTTTAGTAAATAAATTTCATTAATTATTTTTTACTCGGTTGTATACTTTTATTATTTAAATATTTTAATAACTTTTTTCAGTTTATTTTTATAAATATATCTTTAAAATTTAATTATTAAAATTGAAATCTATAAAACAAAACTAAAAACATACAAATGTTAAAGATAAAACTTAAATATATGAAATAATAGAAATCAAATTTATTAAATACTAATTGTTTCATGATATGATTTTATATTCTAGTAATTACATTCTCAAGAATAATTTATTTAAAAATACTATTTTTATTGATAATTATTTAATAATTTTTAAAAAAAAAAAGTAAAAAAAATGTAACGAAAATAGGTAAAATACAGTAAGCAATAACTTTCATTTTTATCAAAATATGAAATAATCACCCAAAAAAAATTCTTAAAACACAAGTTTAACATTTATGAAAATAACACATACTCAAGAATATATTTTTATTACCATTTAATAAACATAAAAATATTTATTTCATTATGATATTTTCGACATTGAAAGAGGGTGACATTAAACAAAAGTTCTCTTATTAGTTAATCTTGTCTCCTTATAAACTCGATAAACACATAAACTGTTTGGATTTTGTTTCGTGCGTGTTTGGTTGGAAACAAAACAAGGGTAAATAAAATAAATTTTACAAAGAGTATAATTAATTTTAAAAGAAGTAAGACTTTTTATTTTTATATTACGTAATATTAATTTTAGATATAGAATTCATAAAGTTAATGTACGTTACAATTCAAAAATATTTAAATTTTAAAAATAAAATAATTGTTAACGATTTAATTTTTAAATTATCATTTTCATATACAAATTAATTATTTTAACTTCAGTTTTTCGAAACCAAAATTTCCATTTATTGTTGTGTGGATGGAAAGTTTTGCTTTCTCAGTGTTGGCTTTGTCAAAGGAGCAACATCAAAAGCCACCATATAGAGGTAAAAAGAATGATATGCCCACTTCTATTTCACCATTGGTTCTTTCTTAGACATGTTCCTTGGTAATGAGCAATTATTACTAGTTAGAGAGAAATAAAAACTTTTAGCTAAAAAACTTATTCGTATCGAGTTTAAAATGGTAATCGCTTTTTGCCAAAGGTTCACATAGATGAACAAGTGTTGCAAACTCATTATAGGATTCTTTTGTTATTAACCTTTTGGATATGATATTATGAAGGAGAAATTGTCAAAAATCTAGAAACTAAATGTAGATTTCAACATCATGGTGGATAATGGACTTTATATGGTAAAGATGGATCTTCCAAAAGAATTGGAAGAATGTTATTTTTAAAGGATAAAAAAAATGTTTAATATTTTTTTACTTTAATAATAGAGTAAAATTTTAATTTTACATCACTTTGTATTAAAATTGAATGAATTATGATATAGATTCTTTTTCTAATATGAATTTAGTTTAGTATGATATAAGTTTTCTTATAGTTATCACTTTGATAATAGGTAAATTCATCAAAGTTGATACAAACACCATTTGTATGAAATAAGAGTCATTTATGTGAATTTGTATTAAAATAGATCTTTAACATCAAAATGTTGAAAATTTTTGTCTCAATGAACATTAATATAAGGTTAAATATGAAGAAGTTCATGGTATTTGTATGGAATATGGATGTTGTAAACATATAGCTAGATTATGTCTTGTTTGTCCTAGACAATTGATTAGGAGATAAGAGTAATTCATAAATGACACTAAACAAAGGAGCAATCACCACTAATGTTGTTAAATATTTTTTACGAATTCATAAATTCCTAAATTTACAAATTTACACATAGGAAATGGGTTTTCGTTGGGAGAAGAAAATGAAACTAAATTAATGTGCTTATGCTTGAAAAAGGTAAAGATGTCTTTAATTCTAATAAATATGATGTTCTCTTTTATTATTCCAATGAAAGAAGATGTGAAATTATCAAGGGTAAAAGGCCCTACGTCTTTAAGTCATTAAAAGGATAATGTTATGTCATAGGATGACCCACAATAAAGGACATGTTCTATAAGGTGGGTTCAACCTAAAATGTTGATGTTAAAAAGGTATTAGCTTTTAAGCCAAGCAACGTAACTTCCATTTAGTTGTAGGGATTTCTTTTTTTTCTTTTTATATTGTAGGGGAAACTATTATCCAATAAGCAAGTATGTCTCAAGACCAATAGGTCACACATAATCTTGGAAAAAATTCAAAGAATATTAATATATCTTAAACATTACCATGTTTTCTTCCTCGAAGAATGAGATACAACCTTCAAATTTCAAGTTAGGGGTAAATTTGAAACATGTGAGCTTAGTATGTTATCACGCATTTGTGGACCCCCCCCCCCCACCCCCCCGCCTCCAACCCACACGCGGCCCCCCCAAGCACAACGCAGCCCTCCCGAGCCACCACCCCACCCAGCACCGACCGGCACCGCCC
>JAMLFT010000036.1:0-71518 GCA_026544285.1 Pachyrhizus erosus | reverse complement strand
TTCTATTTATATAATAGGAAATTAAAAAAATAAATAATAAAAAATAAATCCTAAACAAATCATAATTTTATTTAGAAAGATAAAATAAAATTATGAACCTATAAAAGAAAATAAACATTAAGATAATATATCTCAATAATAAATATTAAATACTTCATTTAATTTCTAATTAATTTTTAATGATAATCTTCGTGTAGATATGAAACAATTTTTGAATTAAGTTTTATTATATTTATATCAATTTCGTTCGTGAACTTGAGTTGAGACACTTTGCAGCCACAAAATGTCCATTATCATCCCTTAACTAAATTTTAATATTGTCACATTTTTTCCTGAATTTTAGAAACATTTTTTTTTTGTTAAGTGATTTAAGACTTTCAAAAGGGCGTAAAGAAGTAAGATAAAAATGATACTAACCAGATATTATTATCCTTTTGGTAGTTGTGGTACATTTATTTTTCTTAGTATCATATTGTATGCTGTTTCTTCACTATGAATCCAACCAGTGAGTTTGGTGTAATGGTTCTATGAGCAGAGTTGGTATAAGGGTATTTAAAATCGTATGTAAGATACCAAAAAAATCCTAAGTGAAAATTATTCGAATCTTTAATAATATAGAATATATGTTTTAACATTTATTTTTCTTGTTTTTTGTGATAATCAACTTTGAAATTTATATAATTAACTTTAAAAATTGAATCTTTTGTAATTCATAAAATTTTTATTTTTTAAATATTTCTTAAGACATTTAAATGTAAATAAGATTTTTACTTTTATTTTTATTTTGAAGGAATTATTTTCATCAAAACTGTACTAAGAAGGATAGTTAATAATATTCCATAAATTATTCATACATTTGAAAAGGAAACTAATTTTTTTTATTAAACTTAATATTTTAAGTGGTATTTTAATTTTTAATATTTAAAAAAAGGTCATTCTAATAATAAATATTTTAATTATATATATTACTATTTTTTTAGACCAACAGAGCTTGAGTTCTAGACCTAAAACTTAGTGTGTATTTAGTTTATTGTCTATACACATTACAAGTCAATTGGACGAGAAAATATGTATTAAGATGGACTAATTTCAATGTTGGTTTGATCTCTTCCAATAATTATCGAAACACACTATTAATTTGCAATGGGGATGTTGTAATTTGTCATTCAAATTTTTATTACAGATATTAAAATATATTGCATATATTTTTATTGATGACTTGTTTTAACACTTATTTATTAATTGCTTATTATACAAATACTTATTTAATTATAAGTCATTTTTATAATAAAAAAGAAATAGAGCTAAGCATATGAGAGGGTGTGGTTAGCAGACAATCATGTCTCTCTATCATACTTGATTTAATCTCTAAACACATGTGTATGAAAATATATGTGCAGAAAAATATAGCACCTTCAAAAATTAATCTCTTACTCTTAATTAGAGAATACCTCAAATTCACTCAAGGGTTAAATTGTTTTCAAACAACTTAATCATAGGCTATTATCATAATTTTTTTGAAATGGGTTAGAAATAACTTATAAATATATTGTATTTTATTTTAATAAATTTTCTCAAATACTTAGTATTTATCTCATAAGATAAATTTAAATAAATTCTTCCAAACTACTTGATCTAAATAATAATGCTTGCTGAAACGATTAATGGCTTTCGAGTTATCCATTATCAATGGTGCCATGCTCCCACTTCAAGCAATGCCTTGTGTTCTCTACATATCTTTCTGTCTTGCAGGAGGAGAAGGATAGATAACTTTATCATCTCAGCTTAATTTTGACAAACTTACACGGAAAGAAGATAAGGAAGAAGAGAAGAACAATGCAAGAGAGAGGAATGTGGGGATGATGAACTTTGACATATCTCTGCTTTCTTTTATAATAATTATTTTATTATTCCCATGAAGTTATATTGGTTTACATATGAGGATAGGACTTGTTCACTGTTCACAGTATTGCAATACGGGTGTTGGAACGTATGAATCTGTGTGCATGGGTGGTTGTGTGGTGCCAAGTACTTGAATAGAAATGCCCAAAGCGGAATATGCTAATGTTGACTCTAGTACACTGCTGGTAGGGATGAAATTAAAAGGGAGAATCATCAATTTAAATATTATTTTCAGTGGTAGGAACCCAATTTTGTACCATTTTTAAAGAAAAAGGTTCTAGGTTTCTTTTAGCATTATCTTTACATTAGAAATACATGACAAACAGTAAATTTTTCTTGTGCCTCTTCTTTTTATGTCAAGATCTGTACAATATTGATAGAACAGTGCATTAATTTAATTAAGGCAGATATTATAGTGTCTTTAAAAGTTTTTAGCGAAATGTTAAAAATTAAAGTTTAATACACATGTATTATGAGTGTAAAAGTTTTTTAAAAATAATCTTTGTATGATTTTTAAATAAGTTATTATAAAAATAATAAACTCATTTGTGATTAGACATGGTATAAAACACAATGTATTGTTTATTTTTAATTTTATTTTTAAAAAAACGAGAATGTTTTACTTTTACGGAATCATTTTGTCCAAAGTGTGTTCTTCATCCCTCTGACCCTCCTCTCAGGAGATCGCAGGTTGCAATCATGTTATGTTGCTGGCTTGTCAGAATTTCATAATTTGCTTCTGAATATAATTGATGGAATGGCTTCATAAATTGTATTAGAAAACTTTTAACTTTATTGTTTGAATAGCAGAGATTAAAGTTTACCAGTATGCAAATCTTTTAACCGCAGTCTGCTCCTCACTTTCTGGGGCGTTGCCAATCTAATCGATTTATGCCTTCAGAGAATTTTTCCCTTCCATTCCTGCTCACTTGTCTGGCGTGAATATTAGATTCCGGCAAGCTTGTCTTCAACTCAGCTACCCTAGTTAACTTTATTTTTTAGCGTTAATAATTACAACCCCAAATAGATTTATATGTTGATTTTCTTCATGGATTTATCATGGCCATATTTGGCATGCCATGCTTTTAATTTGAGAGCGTGCACTTCAGAGTTTGAGAGATGTGGCAATGAAATGAGATTAATCAGGTTCCATGTTAGTGTCATGTCACTTCTTTTTAAGATGGCATATCATATTGATGGTATTAAGTATTATTGTTAGTGAGGTAAATGTGTTTGTATATATGGCGCAACGCACGGTCCATATGAAAATACCCAATGTTATTTATTGTAAGGAGCTGAGCATTGACACTTCAACTGTATACCCTTTCTTATATATTGAATAAAATAGTATGTGGCTCACGTCTCCCCTCAACAATGAAAAAGAAAAGTAAAGTTACCAAAGCTGTGAATGTCAATGTCTTATTTTTTTTTAATTTATTAATTAGAATCAAGGTTTTAAAATATAATCACAGCTCACTTTTGCTGTTTTTCTTTATATCGTAAAAAATTGCAAACAAATATAATCACTGTAATTGTATATAATTGTGATCATCTTATGATTATAGACACTCCAAAAACCTTCACGTTTTGATTAATAATATATTTGTGGGTTGTTTTTAAAATTTTGATTGAAATAAGAGTAAATAATATATAGAATAATAGTATTAAGTATTTTTACACTACAAAATATCATATACTGTTAATTTGTTAACTTTTTATAAAAATTGCTTTAAAAGTTATGTCTATCGCAATTTTTTATTGGTCAGCTGTGTAAATATTTTACACTCAAAGTGCATAGATACATTAAATATAGTTCAGCTGATGGATGCCAATTGGGAACTCTTCACTACTTAGTTGAAGATCAAAGCAAACTATGGATCCCTTTCCCTCTCACCCACCATCCCTACTAAACAGGGGAAGTAAAAAAAGAGAAGGAAAAAGCAGAACAGGAAAAGCAAGATGAAAGAAAGGCCATGAGTTTCAGTATGGCCGTAATAAGCTGTCTCATCCTGTCTGGGATCAATGTGACTTATATGCAAATTAAAAATATGGATTCAACTTCTAGGCCCACTTCAAGACATGGGGACACAGAGTACTCAAACATGGATTTTGCCCAATGATTGATGAAGGGAAACAAAGAAGCACTTAACATTTCCAACCAAGATCTCCTAATCTCAATAATCAATTAGCATGACTCAAATCCATCATTAAGAAAATCTAATTAAACTCCAAAAGAATTGGGACGTCAATTTGTAATTGCGATGGGATACAGTCTAGGCAAAGGGAGCATTATTCTAATTTTTAGGGGATGTAGACTAAGTTACACGAGTTGAAAAATGAAGCATAGATTTTGGCAGAAGCTATATGTGATTATGAGAAATGGGTTTCAGATTTAGGGAATATATATAGGAATTCGTAAAACAGCTGGGGGTCTGGTGGATACAAAGATTTCGAGATTATGGCATGGGATGAGAGCAATGTCACGTTGCCTTGGTATTCAAAATCCAAAGAAATCATAGAGTTTTGGTGCTAGCCGAGGATTGAGGAGGTCAACACTGCGTACTTATAAAACCATCGGCATGAAATAGGAGTGGAGAAAAAGTAACAAAGGCATGCCACCCTAGAATTTGAAGAAGGGGAACACTTTGTGTTAGTATGATACAACATGATCATATCACGCAATTATGTGTGATTTTCTCAATGTGTCAGTATTAATACAATGAAATAAAAAAATGCTGGTGGAAATAATTACTAATTTTTAATGTTACTATTTTTTTTTTATATAAAAGATATGTACAGTAAGTAACATTTTATGTTTTTTTGGGCTTTAATGGCCCAATTAAGAAGAAAAAAAAGTTATATACTATTAGTATAATTTTTTTTACATTTTTAATAAAAAAATAACAGTTAATATAATTATTATAAAAATTTAAAAATTTAAATGATAATATAAAACTGTTTTATAATTGATATATAATATTTAAAAAAATAAAAAATGTTAATATTAATATAATAGTAGTAGTATAATATGCATTCTCAATTCCACAGTATGAGATCCTTGATTTGCTTAATTTTGATAGAAGTGTAAGAGGTTCCTTGTTTGTGTAAATAAATAAGAAAAGAAAAAAAGTGGATTGGAAATTTGGCAGAGTTTGGAGAGTGATTAGGAGGCAAGGAACGTGAGTGGGTTGTGCTACTGCTACGAGATGATAGTGGGTTTGATGATGATGACTCACGCCGGCAGCTTTTACCACCCTCTCTCTCTCTCTCTCTCTCTCTCTATCTCTCTATCTCTCTATCTCTCTATCTCTCTATCTCTCAAACCCCAATTGGCAAGTTGGGCACGCCTGCTCCCACTCACCCAATACTTGTAAATCCTCTCTCTCTCTCTCTATATATTTTTTTTTAATTTCTCTCTAAAAGAATGAAAAGCTAACCCACTATCTCTTCCTTCCCTTCTTTTTCTCACACTTTGTTATTTTTCATCTTTTGTCAGAGAGAATTCTATTCTAAGCATCACCTAGCTAGCCCACGACCCTACTAGATTTTTCAAGCTATTGACCAACGAGCTCACCTCAGTCAATCCTTCATCCTCTCACAATAAAAAGAATAACCCAGCA
This sequence comes from Pachyrhizus erosus, assembly GCA_026544285.1. Taxonomy (NCBI): domain Eukaryota; kingdom Viridiplantae; phylum Streptophyta; class Magnoliopsida; order Fabales; family Fabaceae; genus Pachyrhizus; species Pachyrhizus erosus. Next base: position 65,996 of record JAMLFT010000036.1, on the reverse strand, counting down.
ACCCCACTTCCATTCCCCCGCACGTCGATTACACAAAAGGCAAACCAATGCAAATTATCCTCCACTTCCTACCCTACCATTAAATTTAAATATTCAATTTTTAATAGCTTATCATAAATAATTAAAATATCGATACCCTTAGAGAAGGAAAAATAAAAAAAGAAAAAAGAGTGATCTCGTAAATTAACCATGTTGGTTTTAATATGATTTTGTTTCTATGTAAGGGCGAGCGACACCTAAACCCCTTGAGCTCCACTATCCATTTTTTTATATATATATTTAGAAAAATTAACCTAGTTTGATAAGGTAAGTAGAATAGAATCTATCCAAATTGACCCAGTTCTTCCCCCAATCATTCCCCAACAGTGCCCCAATTCCCACTGTTAAAAACACGTTTGGTCTTGCTGAGAAGCAGCTAAGCTACCTAAGAGACTCACATTGTTTATTGATGTGGGTTAAATGGATACCTTGTTTAGGCTAGTAAGTTTTCATCAGCAGCAGCAACAACAACAATCCCAACCCGATCCATCCATAAACTCCACGACCAGCAGAACCTCCAGCAGCTCCAGATCCTCCAGACAAAACTACTATTATTACTCCCACCAAGAAGAAGAAGAATGCTTCAACTTTTACATGGATGAAGAAGACTTATCCTCGTCTTCTTCCAAGCACAACTACCCATACCAACCACACCACAACGTATCCACCACCAACACCTTCAGCACCACCACCAACACTGATTACTCTTACACCTTCTCCCCCACCCCACCCGTTCCCGACTTCAACTTCGAATTCTCCCCCAACTGGTCCCACAACCTCCTCCTCGAAACCGCACGCGCCGTCGCCGACAACAACAGCACGCGCCTCCACCAACTCCTCTGGATGCTCAACGAACTCAGCTCCCCATACGGCGACATAGACCAAAAACTAGCCGCGTATTTCCTCCAAGCCTTGTTCAGCCGTGTCACCGATGCTGGAGACCGAACCTACCGAACCTTAGCTGCGGCATCCGAGAAAACATGCTCCTTCGAGTCCACACGGAAAACAGTGTTAAAATTCCAAGAAGTGAGCCCCTGGACGACCTTCGGACACGTGGCGTCCAACGGCGCCATCTTAGAAGCCTTAGAAGGAAACCTCAAATTGCACATACTTGACATCAGCAACACCTATTGCACCCAATGGCCAACCCTTCTAGAAGCATTGGCAACACGAACCGACGAAACCCCGCACCTCAGGTTAACCACCTTAGTCAATGGAAGAACCGGTAACTCCGTTCAGCGCGTCATGAAGGAAATCGGGACCCGAATGGAGAAATTCGCCAGGCTCATGGGTGTTCCGTTTAAGTTCGACGTGGTTCATCATTCCGGCGATCTCTCGGAGTTCAATTTCTCCGAACTCGACATCAAGGACGACGAGGCTTTAGCTATAAACTGCGTGAACGCTCTGCATTCGGTTTCAGCGGTAGGGAACAACCGCGACGCGTTTATATTGTCGCTGCAAGCGTTGCAGCCGAGGGTTGTCACGGTGGTGGAGGAGGTGGCTGATTTGGACGTTGGAATCGAGGGTTATGAGTTCGTGAGAGAGTTTGAGGAGTGTTTGAGGTTTTTTAGGGTTTACTTTGAGGCTCTAGATGAGAGTTTCATGAAGACAAGCAACGAGAGGTTGATCCTGGAGCGCACTGCGGGGAGGGCGGTGGTGGACCTGGTGGCTTGTTCGCAGGCGGAGTCGGTAGAGAGGAGGGAGACGGCGGCGCGGTGGGCGACGAGGCTGTATGGGGGAGGGCTAAACGCGGTGCCGTTTAGCGAAGAAGTGTGCGACGACGTGAGGGCGCTGTTGAGGAGGTACAAGGAGGGGTGGTCCATGGCGCCGTGCTCGGACGCCGGAATATTCCTTTCGTGGAAGGACACACCGGTGGTGTGGGCCAGTGCATGGAGGCCTTAACGTAAACTCAAGATGGACGCATCATGGATCATGAAGGATCGTATCGTAATCGTATCATGTGGCTTTGACATGAGTGAATGCCTCGCACGTGTTCTCGGTTTTTTTGCCACGTGCGGAAGGATGGAGTTTTCTTTTCAGTATTAATAATTATTTGGCTTTATTTATTTCTTTTCTCCTTTGTTCTTTCGGTTAAATATAAGTTTGGTAAGACACCAGGATTCATGGGCGTTTGCTTGTGTTGAAAAGGAACTAAGTAAATTATTTTTTTGTTAACATTTCATGATTGATTTTTTGTTTTACCAAGAATAGCTTGTGGCTTTGGATCCATATTTGTATGAAGTAATTGATTGACATGTTTTTCAATATATTTACCATTGATCAAGTGTCATGAAAATTATTTTATTTTATTTTATTTTATTATTTGAACATTGAATAATAATATTGAATGTGATGGATGTCGTGTATGGTTTTCTTTATTTTTTATATTTACGTATTTTAAACATATTCTCTCAAAATCAAAAGAGGCGACAAAATTTACAACAAAGAAAACATTTTAGCCTGATCATATATAACATCCTTCTACTAAACATGTAATGTACATATTTCACATTCGTCCATACATAGTTTCGTCCCAAGTTTTATCAGTTTCGTGGATTACTCTGATGGTTTTAAAATATAGGTAAGTTTAAAGAAAAACTATTTTGTTTATTTTTAAAATTGAAAATCACTAATAGTAGTATTTTATAAAGGACGTAATTAATAATGAAGCTTATTGAGTTTAGTTCAAGTAGCGCTTTCCTTACAGGTGGTTCTGGTCCCGAGTGCATAATTGTTTGTGCCTTTAGCTAACTGCAAAACCTACTTAAGCTGGGCAATTGCTCTTGTTAATTATTTTGTATTTAGTATTTTTGACAACATTCAATATCATTTTTTAGTGGTTTGTCTTAGCCCACCATAATGATGTTAATTTTCTTTCCACAGATGCCTCCAAAATAAAACTGAGTTTGGTTTTTGTTGTGTCAATACATGATATAAAACCTTTTAGGACAGTTTAATAAATAATCAAGGTTTGGGATTTGGGGGCCACCAAATCTTAGGAATTAGCACGGCCTCGGCGAGTTAGCTAGGTTGTAGTTTGGGGAATCCATTAAAAGGCGTACAGTTATTATTGGCTTTAAGCGTTTTAGTGGGAAGCACGTTATGTCTGGTATGCATGGTCTTCTTTTTCTTTCCCCCTTTCTTTTTCCATTCCTCCCCATTCTCTCAACCTCAAAGTCTAAAGTATATCATCTTTTTTATTTGACAAACATTTCAGCTTTTACAATCTTATGCCCCCCACATAAACCTCACCTTTTTCATGAAGGTAAGGGTTCATATATAGGAGGTGTCTTTTGCCCATGAAAGCCAATCTATTGTAAGTACATTAACAGTGGAAAAAATATATATATTAATATTGGGTTGATGGGTTCATCTTTTTAGGTTTGTGTATCTTAAACTTCTATGATGGTACTTGCCCCCTCCAACTTATAACATATCAACTATCCTCCCTTTTGCACCTTTTTCCTCCTTGAGCTATTTAAGAATTCTAGATGCTTTTGTTCAATGTTTATTTAAAGAGAGTTTGATGCTGGCCCATACCTTCTACATGTTTAAGCTTTAGTCTCCTTTTCTATAGAATTGACAACGACCAGCTTACGCCTTTTATGTTTCTATGGGACCAGGTTCAAGTAGAAAGCTAACTTAGGCTTAATTTCCAACTCATAGTACTTCAGGATTTTGTCCCTCTGTCTGTGTTTTCCATTTTGAAACAAAACCCCTACAGTTTTCCTTTCCGACAATAATAGAATACTTTTTTTTTATATTGCTAATTCAATAATAGAACAGCTGAGCAATTATGAACAAGAAAGAAATTTGGGATCTCTTGAATTTTTAAAAATTCTTCAGTAGTTGGGGGGTAGGGATGGGATTTGGGACTCGCTATTGAAATTATATTGATGTGACATACCCTACTACTTTTTGGATCACATCTGAATCTTCGCGTAGTTATGGCTTTATGTAGATGAAGAGCCCACAATGGATCTAAGGTCGGTTATTTGTAAAATAGCCTACTGGCTACCCCAAAACTAGGCCCACTATTAGGCCTGCCTAAAATCACCTTCGCATATCTTAGTTTAACAAAACTTGGCCCAAACATCTTTTGGACAAGAGAAAAAAAATCAATAATGTTTGCAGAACTCGTCACCAATAATAGAACATAATTGGCACCAAAATAAAAAAGAATTATATATAAGCCTTAATATTTAAATTTCCAACTTCTTTATGGGAAATTCTTAGTTTATTATTACGCAATTATAGGGCTAATCAATAAAAATTAATAGCTTCTTTGATATTTTTAGGTCAAATTATACCTTCCATCCCCTATGTTTATTTAAAATCTCGGTTTAGTTTCTTATTTCCCCCCTCAATTTGATCCAAAGCAATATCATTTTTAATTGCCACATCTTCCTTTCACTCATGTTATTAGTTTTAATAAGTTAAAAAAAATTGACTATTAAAAGTCACTACAATTAATAGATAGAAAGACGTTACGAGTAAAAAAAGAAAAAAAATACCAAATTAAGAAAAAAGGATTGAGTTAAACTGTATCTTTAAATAAACATAAAAGACTATGGATCCCCCGCCCTTCTAAATAATAGAAAACTAAGGTTATATTTGATCTAATTTTTTATGGTTTTAAAATTATTTTAAAGTTAACTTAAAATAAGAACTTTAAAAATAAAATAAAATTATTTGACAGAATTAGTTTAAAAGTTTTTTTTGTTACAAGTTCAAAAGTTCTTTTAAAATTAAAAGATATTTCAGATAGTTTAAAAAAAAACTATTTTTTCCTTTCTTTTCTTTTATAAAAAAAAAATAAATAAGCTCCTTAATTTTTAAAACTTTTTCTCAAAACGTGTTCGATCCCAGCTTCTTTATTTAAGGAAAAGAAAAGCTAAACAAACTAACCTAATCACTAGCTAAAGGTGTAATTTGACCGTATTTAAATATGAATTTCGCCAACCAGATTGTGTCAAATCAAAACATGTGCTTATGAATCTCGTGTAAATCCCTGGTGCAATTTAAGCAACTGCACAAGGAAATGAGGAATAGCTTATCACCCCAAATAACAAAAAGTCAACATACAGTAACACATAATAACAGCGTCACATACACAACTAACTATGACGTAGCGGATCAACAATGCATGATTATTCAGTTAAAAATTTCTTAGAAAAATCCATATCAGTGGATAATCTTTCTCAGTATACATAGGCTCCCTCGAACTAACATGAATTTCCTTTAATTGAAATTTCCATGTCCCAGTCAGTCCTCAGAGTGTGCGAACTTTCTATCAAGTACATGAAACTTGGTAAGATGTATAGTGAGTCTTCATTTATGACAATCTAAAAGTTATACATATGCCATGGGACATTGATATAATACAACTTGAATATGAGAATATAATAAATGTAAAATATTTAGGACACAGACATGACTACAGAATATCAAGAGTAAATTCATATTCTAAAAGTTAACAGTCATTGTACGCATAATAAGATGTTAATTAACATTTATCTAATCTAGTATTTTCATTTGTACTGATATAAATTCAAAAAATATATATAAAATGTAGCCTAGGAGTATCTGAAATATCTGCAAGAGAAATGCAGGTAATCTATTCTCTAACACCCTTTTTCTAACACCCTCTATCATTTATTAAAATTTATTAAAAACTATATAATTTCATGAGTCAGACTCGTCACATAAGTAGGACCTACCAAATTTTTGTGATCTTCAATAAATTCTAATCAATAATAGAGTGTATTAAAAAAGGTGTTAGAGTGTGAGTTGCTGTCATTTTTCTTATCTGTAAAGTCTGAAGAATCGGTACTTCTTTCTTTGATGACCACAAATGTACAACAAAGTTTATAAAAAAAAAGAAAACAAATGTACAACAAAAATTACTTGAATGTACTCCACCCCTGAGGCAGCCTCCATTTTCTATGCCAATAGATAGAAACTCTTGACCATAATGGTAATCCAGAACTGTACTCCAGTGCTTGATCAGCAGGTCCTTCCACTATCAAAGGCAACCAAACATATCTTGAGTCCCTTAAGTCAGCTGGATTCCATCTATCAGCCATGAAAATAAATGAACCCGGGAACCCAGGTATGGGAAGCACAAAAGTGCTTTGAGCAAGAAAGGTTGCAATTCGAAACATTTTGTTCCCTCCAACACATGGATTTCCCATTGTTTCCCAAGGCCCTAGGATTGACTCAGCTGCATGAGCCAGTGCTTCATTTGGGGCCCATCCCGTGCAACCTGATGTGATCATGTAATATGTGCCCTGGTGCTTGAACACAGCAGGTGCTTCTCTGCGCTGTCCCACAAAAACTCTTCTCATGACAGGAATCACATTCAGATAATCTTCGGTGAGGGGTCCAATGTGTAGTACATTGTTTTCTTCAGAGGAGTAGATAAGGTATGCCACACCATCCTCATCTTTGAAAACTGTCATATCCCTGCTTTCATACCCATGGGGCCTTTGGCTACCAAGATATTCAAATGGACCATCAGGTGTATCACTAATTGCTATGCCAACAGCAGCTTTTGTATAATTGGCATCGTCAATGTGCATCCACATCACATACTTCCTGGTTTTCTCGTTGTAAATTACTTTTGGCCTCTCAAGCACATTAGACTTGAACAGGTCGTGGGTTCCATTTGTTTCCTCTGCTGCCAATACAATACCTTCATTTTTCCAGGTCCACAAGTCCTTAGAGGAATAGCAACCAACTCCTATAATGTCCACCTGATGGAAAGAAAGAGAGATAAAGGCTAGAGTTCTGTAGCTAAGTAAATATAGATGCTTCGTTGGAAAAAAAAACCTTGGAAGCTACTAGAAAATGCAATTATAGTAGTAAGGCACAGGTTCATAAAATAGTAATAACATCATTATAACAAAAATTCCTTGAAAACAACTAGCTATAAATCTTCAGGTAATCAGGAATACGTTAATGTTAGAGAAACAAGTTTACTTCGTGTCCATAAAGTATGGGATAGAAGGCAAAAGCACAGATTAAAAGGCAAAAGTACAATTGACAGTTGACATGGGACCAAAACATTCTGCAACAAACTCACTAGTTTTACATATAGAATAATAAATAAAAAAAAAGTGTCCAAGTTATTTGTTGCAGAAACAAAAGTTTTCCTAGGTCACTTCGTATATGAACTTGCTACTGACATGTGGAAGGTCAAAAGAGCCAAAATCTTTTCCTTTTTATTTTTTTAATATAATACCGTGTAAATTCTTCTTGAACTTGTGTAAGAATTCAAAGGGATTGGAGAATTTAGGAGAAACAAGTTTTTGACGGATCATCAGCATTTCAGAAAACTTATGTCTTGGCAGTAAAAACTTACTGTTCAATAATAAGAGAAGAACCTATATTCAGTGGATTTCTGAGCTCTGATGGGACATATAAGCTGTGAAGTATAATGAAAGGAATTGTGAGCTCAGGATTGGTGAAGAAATGCTATGCAAATTTGAGTCATGGCAAAAGGTCTCGTCTTGGGAAAGTACTAACGCATCATCATGCCTTAGCCCAACTATTTCAATAGCCCAACTATTTCAATCAAAGTTGAAGTGTATCTTCTCTTAAAAATGGTATATCATTGATTTGATTAGGGAAATTGGTTTACTGGAAGCTAAGCCACTTTAGATCCCAACAAACTCCACTGTGAAACTTGCAGAAGATGATGGTAATACTCCTACAGATGCAGAACTGTGAAGAAAGCTGGTTGGGAAACATAATTAACTTGCAGTCACCCAAGCCTTGACAGAGCTTTCTCTCAAAACGTGGTAACTGGTAAGTCAACTAACGTCCTCCAAGGACAGCCAGTTGAGACGTTTTGCACACTTGAGATCCAAATGAGGCTCCAAGGTGCAGCATATTTGATGCTGACTGTGTTCACTGTGAGGAGGAAGATTTGTCTGACACCATTTGGGCTGTGGTTCTATTGCTACGGAAGAGTAAGAAACAGATAGCGGGACATTCCATTGCAGTATTTCTATGTCCATCTCTGTCATCTGTGTTTTTTACAGATATTATTATATTAAGGCCTAAATCTCTTGGTATGATTATTTTTTTCTTTTGGTAAAAGCTATTAGCATGTTATTATGTTAGTATTTGCATTTGATCCAAACTGACAAGACTATATTAGCTATTTAGCTTATATATATCCCCTTTCCATGGAGTAAAAAAGTTACAAGAATGTGGAAATATGACTCCAACATTAACATCTCAAGAACTAGATCAACGAATGAAACAAATACAATTCCTCTGCCAAAGAGTTCAATTAATAATATAGATAATAAGAATGTTAGAACTCAAGGTATAGGAGTTATTTAAAAGGCCCTTTCTTAAACAAAAACAACAATAACAATTAAATACATGTCTAAACAGGTAGGAAGGGGAAATGATCAATGCATATATGAAAGTCAAATGTGCACCTTTGATCTAGTAAAAAAAGTTCTCACTAGAAAATCATCTTATTTCTTTGTTTTCTTTTTTAATAAGAAAAAGGATGCAACTACAAGAAATTTGCACCAACATAAAGTGAAGCTAGCCATTGACAACCATTAAATTTATTTATTGATAGAAAAAACTAAATAAACCCCCATAGCTATCAGAATAATATTGACTAATGGTTAAAGCAGTAATAGTTTCAAACTTTCAATTGAAATGACTTACCCGAGCAGATGCTCTCTTGTGAGCATGGTATGTGGGCCCATCTTTATATTCACCATACCAATAGTATGTGCTGGATCTTTCATCATATAGAATGCCCCCTCCATGAGCTTGAATAGGATTTCCATCAGTATCCACCCAAATTCTCCCAGGGTAGTAGTAATAACTGTCATTACCCATGACCTTCATTGGATCAATAGCACTCTTGTTACCAGGAAAGAAAACACGTCTCAGTCGTGAATCTTCATCCAAGAATTCATCAACCAATGGGGTGACCCGCTTATGCCTGCGTTTTGCTGCCCGAGGGGACCTCTTCCCCTTTGGCTGGGGAAGTTGGATGATCTCCTCTTCCACTTGTTGGAGTTCACGGAATTGAGGATGATTAGTCACACGCAATTGCACCTCTCTACCTTCCCCATGTTTGCGGTGAATCTTGGAATATAGATGAAACAAAAGTAGGCATCCTAACAAGCTCCATATCACAGCTGAAGCAGAATAACATCTGCTCCCTGCATTGCATAGTGAAGTAGTTGGTTTCCTGTATAGGTTCCTCATCCTCATTTTCTCTTCCTTTTTATCTTTAAAATCATGCTGGAAATTGCAATTAACAAAATGCAACCTACTGAGACCCGCTAACCCAATTAAAAGAAGACACAAACATTTACTTTACATGCAAGGAGTTATGAGAAAACCAGAAAATAGTAACAATAAAATACTGTCACATAATTGGTTTGTGCCCTTGTCCTATAAAGAACACATTGTAAGATATGTCTCATGTGTGAGATAAATCATAAACTTATCTAATGGTTTAATTATTAAGCGAAAGGACATGTTGGTGACTGTTTGAATGAAGAGGAAGAGACATGACTCTTAGGAAAAAGAATGATTAAAGGACGTATTGTTGGATGAAGAGACATGTTGCTTGATGGAAACAATATATGCGTGTGGAAAAAAATTTGAAGCAGTCCCTATCTCTACCAAAAAACGCATGACTCTATTTCCATCATTAAGAAAACCATAAAAAAGAAAGGAAAGAGATAGAAAGGAATTTCTATTCTTCATAGCAAGCTCTTCAAGGTTCAAGGCATCAACTTTAAGCAGGACAAAAGGTTAGTATTTCAATCCATTATATTTGTGTGAAAGCTATGAATTCTCAAGATCCATATTTCACGGTTCATATCTGAAAAGTTTACACACGTATCTATTTTTGCCAGTGACAATAACATGCATGATGTATCTTTATTGCAAGATTAAATTGTAAGCAGAGCTAAAAGCCGATTTTATACAACTCACACCTCTCTTACTTCAACATTGAGACCTAGATATTAATCACAGTAAATTCATCATTTTATTAAACTTGAGAAAGTGAAAAGGGGTTTAGACAGAAGATCGTACGAGGATAGTGCAAGGTAGAATGAGAGTTCAATCCCGTGTATCAGAATTAAGAGACTCAATTTATAAAAGCAAAGTTAAGTGGGGATGAAGTAGAAGTAACAGTCACTGATCACTGACCTGGTACACGGCGAAGTATGAAATTAGCAAAACGACCAGACATGAGGTTCTCTTGGTGGTTACAGATACATTGGGATGAATCGAGTATTTGGCGGTCCAAAAAGGAGGAAATTAATAAGACGACGTTGTCGTTGGGAAGTTAACTTCCTGCGCAGTTTGGATCTGAGTTGGTGACGCTGACTTTACAACCACAGAAAGATGCCCTTGTGTTGTGGTGGTGCCTTTTTTTTTTTTGTCTTAAAGTATTACAACAGCTAGCAATTTATGGTTGGTTCTGTTCTTGCTACACCATTCTTTGCTTTCTCAATCAAGGATGGGACTAGAACTAGGTCCATTTTGTGTTACCAACAAGTTTAATGACAGACTCACACAGTTTGCCACATCTCAGCATTTAATTTAAATTCAGTACCATCTCTAGTTTTAAATTACAGTTACATGTAGTATGATTTTAGCTTTTTTAAAAAATTCACTTTTAGTTTATATAATGTGTTATTTTAATTCTTATAAAATTTTAATTGTATATTTAATTTTTAATATTTTAAAATTAAATAATTTTATTTTATTATTAACCTAACATCTAAAATTAGATAAAAAAAAATATTGATGTGATCATGATTCATAGTTTTCATAACTAATTTATCAACATAAGAAATTAATAATGTTAAAAATAAAGAATACAATTAGTTTTAATAAAATTTAAAAAATGAAAATAATTATTTGACAAAATTATTTGAAAGAAATAGCTTTTAAAATATATTAAAATAAAGAAACATAAAGAATCTATCAAATAAAGAGTGTCACAATTGCTATCATTCTTCAATTATATTAATATAGTGAAAAGTAATTAATAAACTAACAATTATTAATTAGGACCTATTGCCAAAAGCATAGGGATCAAAATCAATAAAAATGCATGAAACACATTTTAAAACACACAGGGACCAAATTCTATGATAAATCAAGTTGATAAATATACATGATAAATTATTTGTACTTTATATGATTAATATTTTGGTCTTAATTCCAACTAATTGATTCAAAATGGACAAAATACTTGAAGTTTGAAATTAATTATCCATTAAAAAAGCCAACCATGCATAATCAAACTTTAGTTATTTGTTGATTCAAAGCTTATTGAGGTTATTAACTTAACGCTTTAATTTGAGTAACTTGATAAATTTTTTGAGTTATAACCATCTATATCGTTAAAAGATCAAAACATAAACACATCAAGAGAAAAAAAAAATACATTGAAGAGAAATTAGAAATTTTTTAGGTAAGTTATATTGGAATGAAAAAGTAAAATGAATTGAGCAATTCAATTTGGCTATCTTTGGCAGAAAGAGTGATTGAGGCAATTTTAACATCCAAATTGGTGTCAATAATCTTCAATTAGGCAACAACATAGTCAAAAGACTTACTAATGGTTGCACCAATGATGTTTATTATATGAGTCTTTTAGCATTCCAAGTTAAAATCATCTTAACCTTTGTCTTCCTCAACTTTCCCCCCTATTGTTAAGATGTTTCATTGGTCACATTAGAATAAGCTTATAAACTTTGGAAGAGAAAATAGTGAAGTCGTGTTGCAATTTTTTTTCTAAATTGAAGATTGGTGTTTTCAATAATCAACTTAATACCTTTTTCTTGGTGACCTTGACATCTTTGGCTAACCTTTTAAGCTTCGTCATTACAACTTGATGTTGGCCTTGACACATGTAGTTGAAGGAAAATTTGTGTACTGTAAGTGGTAAAATAGAATCATAACTTTAAGGGTTTGGTAGGAAGCTCTAACACACACATCAATTAGATCTTGAGCAAAAAGTTGTTTAAGCTCATCCTAGGTATAAATTAGGTCATCAATAGTGCAAGTATAAAATTTATCATCTATCTAGCAAAGGTCATCATTCTACTACTCTTCATTTTCAACAACTTCCTTAGCATTGATAGTTTTTAGAAACTTGATGTGCTTTTTGTCTTTCTTCTAGGAAGATTAATCCCATTAAAAGATGAATTTATTTCCTATCTTTTTGATGTAGTACCCAAAGCAACAACAATGATATTGGGTTAAGGCTAAGTTGGAGGGGTGATTTAAGGTTACTTAGTTTGAGACACTATGTTATCACCTTGATTATTGGCTTTGGTAATGAAGTAGCATTAAAGTTCCTTTCCTAATAAGATTATTGGCTATAAGTAACAAAAATTCTAAGTTAGTAACTTAGTAAATAACTTGACAATACAAAAATAATACAAAGAAAATATTATGCTTGTAACTAAATCTAACATTTTCAATAAAGTTTTTATTATATCTTGATATTAAAAAAAATGTTAGATTCTATGATTACTTTTATTAAATGTGCCTTGAGTTCTAACTTATACAACCCAAACTTTGAATCTAGAGTAATCATGTTTTAAAGGGGTAAAGAATAATAGTCTTTGTTCTAGTAAATTTATAATTAAGGTTCATTGTGAGGGGCTAATAGCCCTCATTACATGCCTATATCCATATTTGAGTATTCGTTAATTAAATATTCATAACTTTTATAAGAATGCATATGTATCCATAAGTATTTATGAATATTTGTTGATATAAAATTTTTAAAGAGGTAAAAAATAAAATAAAATTTAAAATAAATAATTTTCAAAACATATATTTATACTAAAAATAATTTGAAACATATATTTATATTAAAAATAATTTTAAAATATTTATTTATATTAAAAGTAAATTAGAGTAACTTGTATTATATATAATAAGGATACTTATGTAATTATAAATTGTGGATGTCATAGATATGAATTTCTTACTATAATGATATAGTGTTATGGCACATATATTATAAAATCAAAGTTTTTATTATTGAAGCTATCACTTGACAATATAATTGAAAAAAGTTAACGATATATTGTTGGTGTTATTATTTGTGTAATAATTTATCATATTAGTTATAATCAATCAATTTAACAAAAAATTTAAAAGTAATAATTGTAACATATTAAAACTAAATGTAGAATGTGAATAAAAACATTAGATATAATCAAACATGTTAAACTCTTCATAGTTCCTCACATTTTCAAAATTGTGAAAGTTGTAGAAACCCTTTTTTATCACTTGACTTTTGACAAATTGGAGAAAGCAAAGAATCGACAACCAACATTCTCACTTCTTTCTCCTTTTCTCTTCTACTAGTCTAAATAAAAAGGAAGGAGAAGTCATAACTTATATCTTATCACAAAATTGGAATTTAATGGTAAAAGATGATCCTTTAAACCCTTTTTTATTATGATTTTACATATATATCTTGTTGTATTTTTTTAGATTCAAACTATATTTAGGTTAAGATTTTTATATTGTTATTGTTTTTCTGAATTTTCTTTTTTTGAAACTGGACTAAATTGAAGTCTTTAAAGTTTTAAATTTATATTTGTGATATTTTAAAGGTGCTACTAAATAACAGATTTGTGTAATCTTCACGATCATATTTATAACATGTAACATCATTGGTATATATATATATATATATATATATATATATATATATATATATATATATATATATATATATATATTTGGTTATATATATATTATTAGTATAAAAATTTTATATTTTTAATTCATTATAATTCTGATGTGTGTGATTTTAAAATAATTAAGATAAGACTTAATTTTTAAAGATGTAATATTTTATAATTAATTAATCGTGTAAAAAAATATTTACATTATCAATTTATGTCAATTAAATTTTATACACATTTAAATATAAAGTTGTTTACTAGTTTGTCTCCAAAGACTCTTATGAAATACAAAAGCTTAAGTTGGTTTTGGCTTGAATAATCATGACTTTATTTTTAATTAGACAGTATTATAATCCTATTCTTGAAAGCTTAAAAGTTTAAAATTCTTCTCAAAGAACCGAAAGATAAATATATCGATAAGAACTTCATTGAGTCTGACGTTTGATAGTTATAATCATATTTATAAATGTGTATTAGAAAGTTAGTATCAAAATTCTAGAATTTCACTGTAGTAGCCTTTAAATGTTCATTGTTTACTAATTATAAAATTCCTTTTTAGTTGGTTCTCATAGTGAACTTGGTTTGTCATAAATAGAAAGCACACTATTGTATAAACACTAAAAATCTACACTATTTGGCTTACAATACACACGATTAAAGTAATCTAAAATAATATATATTAGTTTTAAATTTGGAACATGATTAAAATGCATAGAATTAAACTGTTGTAACATGATTAAAATATGCACAAGTTTAATTTGAAATTCCTGGCTAGATTAGTATAAAGGAATTCCCTTTGGTTTAAATCTTTTGATAAGCAAATAAAATTTTAAGAAGTATTTAGATTAAGTATAAGGTATAATCAACTAAAGCACCTAAACATCATTGCAGTGTATCAGTAAACAAGCCTAATACTCTCACTTGTGCCTAATCTCATTATCCTTCGTTGATTATTTTGGAATTCACATTCTGAGCGTTAAAATTCTATTTCCTATATAATAATACTTATAGGCACCACCACGTGATAGTATTATCTAATGTCACTGTTACCTAAAACAATATTCCCTCACAGACACTTTAGTTTAAACTTTAATAAACAATAGATAAAAACCAAGTTATAGGCTATATAAAAAAATCGAAATTTGAAATTAATTTAACTTAAACAATTTGTTGTCATATAATTATAAATAAAATCAAACTAACTCCAAATTTTATTATTATAATCTTTATTTTAATTAGGTTTTGGAAATCAGTTTAATAAAAGTGTTTTAAAACTTGTTTGAACTGGAATATAAAACAAAAATTAGAAGATGAAGTAGTTCAAAATTAAAGATTAACATCATCGAAATTATCTTTTCTTATAATATAACCCACAAGTTTAGCGTCCTAATTAACAATTAAATTCTACTTGATATAATACTAAGTGTTAGTTAGTAATAATTTAACTGCCGAATGTAGCATATATTAGGAATTTAAATTAGAAATAGACAAGTTTATTATACTTAATTATCCAAGTGGTCAAAGAAAATAATTTAATTTATTGATTAATTATTAAAATTTGAGTATGTTATATTTCTTTTAAATGATTGTGCAAATTGCTAGGAAGAACGAATTTTCATTTTTATTCTTTGAGTTATTGTAAGGTTGATGTTGAATTCTATTGAAAGTGAAGAAGAGGACTACACTTACTTTCATTATTGGTCCAAGGATTGATAAATAGAAAAATTATATTATGGATTATTTTGATGATTATATTATGGTATGAATTGATTTTTAGGTTGTCGATTTTTATGTTTGTGTGGAAGATACAAGGAAAAGTACTAAAAAATAGATGAATCTCTTTGAGTCTGTTAAAGAAAATTAAAAGACCCTTAATTAGGTATTGCTCATTAGACTAAGATGTATATATCTATAAGAAGGAAAAATAAATGAAAGATAACTATATGGTACCTAAGGGATGGATATAAGGACTCGTGTCAAGTCTCAGGGATTCAATGAAAATCGAGTTGTGAAATCCTAATATTTGAGACTTACAACCTTGAGTAGGGAGACTTATATTATTTAACACGATAATTTCGATAATTATCAAGCATCATCAAATTTGGTAGGGCAATTCTGTCAAACGACTAAAATTATGTAATACCTGTATAAAAAAATGAAATGGAGTGATAAAAAATATATATCATGTGATAGAATATGTTCTCCCAACTATCTCTCCAAATGTAAACCTTAATGAAGCTTATCAAGGAAAGGGTCAACATATACAAAAAATCATAAAACTTAAAATAAAACATAAGAACCCCTTGCATATCATATTTCAAATTATCACTAGTAATGATCAATAAGTTTGTTTGAACCTTTAAATTTCGTATGTGACTCATGATGTTAAAAAATCAAATTGCTTCATTCCTTTCCTTTTCTTTTTATTTATTTCTTTTTTTTCTATGTAATGGTATGAATTAACGAATAATAATGGAGCTAAGTGGTAGGGAGATAATCACTATGGAAATTGTTCATTAGCTTTAGTAATAAGGGATACTAGGTTCACAACGACTACCCATGATAGACATTTTTAACGAGTTAGTCATTATTGCGGTGCCTAGGGCCTATTGTCCACTTCTACTAAAATTTCTCCATTTAAAGTTGATTTGTTTAAGAAATTAAAGCCTAAAAATATTATAGAGAGAATCATTGTTAACATAAATAGTAAATCTATCATCAAGATATTTGTGCCATAGAAAAACTAACCATTGAATAAACTATCTAAAATTATTATTAAGATATGTTACACATATATTAATCCATAATTCTTGAAAATAAGATTTTTTTCAAGAGGTGAAAATTGATACACAAAAGGACTATATTTAAAAATTGTATTATATTTAGAAATTCAAGCTATAAGTTTGTAACTTTTATTTCATTTTAAATTCATTGCCAAACTTTAAAAATATTATCTAAGGATAATATATGTTGTTTTAATTTACATTTGGAAGTTTAGGAGCGATAGTTGTAACTAGTATCATAATTTCAAAAACTATATCAAGACTAATCCTAAAACACATTTAGGCATTTAAGAATCATTTTGCATATTTTCTTTCTTTCTTATAGCTTTATATTTTACTTTTTCCACCATTGATAAAAATTATTGGAATTTCCTTTTGAACTTTTTAGAATTCTCTATTTTTTTATTATCGTAATTTCTCAAATTATTTGATAGTTCCTAAAATTATATTATTTTCAAATATCACAAATGTCTTATCTTAATCTAATATTTTTTTTTTTAATTTTTTTTAAATATATTTCATAATTTCAACTTTAAAATTATTTGATTTAGTAATTAGTCCCAAAAAATTATTTTTCAATTATCTTAAACTACTCTTTTTTTTATCTTCGTATACAACTTCCTTAATTGCTTATATTTTTCAATCTATTCTTTTCATCTTTATTTTAAATTAGATTTAATAATTTTCAAAAAATATTAATAATTAAAAAAATCTTGTATTACACTATAGAATATTTATCATAAATTTACAATATATTTTATATATTAAAAATATTTATTTATTATTAATTTCAGTTATATAAAAATAAATACTCGTCTACATTACACGGAGTATAAAATACTTATATTTATAATATAGAAATACTTCATATTCATACGTAGTTTTTTAATCTTTACAGTAATTTAAAAGCAATACCTACGTCATTTCATCTTTGACATTAGTAAGCACCTGTTTGGCCACTTGATGGACATGAGCCAGTTATGTAAACTATTATTATTCAACGTACACGTGGCAATTTTGCATTTTAAAATGTAATCATGGCCTTATTCTTGTAGCCTTTCCCCCCGCGCGAGTGTCAACACGCTACTCCCAAATATTCCAAGTTTCTAGTGGTTGGTGCGTCACGCGCGTCATAACGAGGGTGGGTGAGATGAGGTCATCGACAGGCACAGTTTCTAAATAAGCTATGATCTCCTGCATCGCCACCATTCTTGATTCTTGATCTTGATGCGCTTCGTTTGTCTCTTCTGTGTGGGACCCGCGTGATTCAACGGCTACGACAAGCCAGCGTATATTGAATCAGAACTCCAAAGCAAAGATCACTCTGTTCAGAAAAATAAAAAAAGGTTTTTTTTAATGATACAAATGCGATAAACAGTGTTGAAGGATCTGTTTGTGGGTTCTTGGTGAAAGAAGGGAATCGTAGATCCGTGTGTTTGTTTGTGTAGTTTTTCATCAGAGAAAAGAATCGATGGGGTTGTGGGAATCTTTTCTCAATTGGCTTCGCAGGTTAGTTGGCTTTCACTCCTCCAACAAATAACAATGCTGTTGTTCTTTCTTTCTTTATTGGTTTTAAACTCGAGTTAATTGATTGTTAATAAAAAACAATTGTGGATTTTAAGGTTTCGTGTAATCATGTATAGGACTTTCTAAGTTGTTCAGTGCCCCCAAAATAGTTTTTCTATATTATTGAACAGGTGATAAACTAATAATTCTTGGCATTTTTTTTAATGAGATATATGGGAGAAAATCCAATTTTGCTAACTTTTTTTTGCGGTGTTTCAAATCTTTAAAATGGAAGTATAAATTGATTCTTGTACAAAACTTGTTTGGGATTATATTAGTTTAAGAATTCACTTCGTTCACAGAATTGTTTTCTAATGATTGGAAAATCATTTCAATTTATATGAATTCTTTTAAATTTCAATTTGCTTAGTTAAAGTGTTCCCAAACATTTGATTAGTGACAGGAGCTGGAGCTGCTGCTCAGCGTAGGTAATTTGTTAAGTTCTGAATAAGTGTTAAGTGAATTTTTTAAACGGCTATCGTTTGTTCCAAACCTGCTTTTTTTTATGACAACTTTTTTAAGTGTTAGGTTGTACCTAAGAAGATAAATTTTGGTATGTGCTTTTTATGTGGATGCTTGGTCCGAGCTTAGTGGATTGCTTTCTTCATAATAGCTAAATACATTGTAAATGTGATTGCAGCCTTTTTTTCAAGCAGGAAATGGAATTATCTCTGATTGGACTTCAGAATGCTGGGAAGACTTCACTTGTAAATGCTATTGCTGTAAGTATGATAATCATATTGGCTTTATCTCAGTGACTTGTTCTTGATTGGACTGATTCACTGAAAGATATTTTCCTGATCTTTGTTTCTAGACGGGTGGGTATAGCGAGGACATGATTCCTACAGTAAGTGTTATTTGCCAAATGCTTTCAGTTATAGCTTTCTCTGAGTTACTGTATGAATTCTTCTTCTTATCAAGCACCATAATATTCTGATCAATCTATTTGTCATCTGATTCCAGGTGGGATTCAATATGAGGAAAGTAACAAAAGGCAATGTTACAATAAAGTTATGGGATCTTGGAGGGCAACCTAGATTCCGCAGCATGTGGGAACGTTATTGTCGTGCAGTTTCCGCGATTGTGTATGGATCAAACTTCTCACTTCCTTCTAATTTTTAAAATTATTTTCTCTCTCTCTCTCACTGTAGCACTAGTACATGCAATGAGACACAGACATAACTGGGTAAATGTACAAGTCTACTAGTGTATATTTGTACATTGGTATTGGTAATTTGCCAACATATGCACGTAGATGTTTTCCATATATTTCATATCTGGTAATACCATAATAGAGTTTCTGATCAAATTACATAGTTGTCTGTTTTGGTCTTCATAATAATTTCATTAGCGGTAGATTTTGTCCTTTTTAAGACTGATGACTGAGTTGTTCTTTTACCCCAATGAGCCCAAACCTTATTTTTTATTAGCTAACTTGATGCAATCCCACTTACAAATTAGAGGCCTATGTCGGTTTACTATTAATTGAAAGATACTTGTCTATACTTGATGACAACCTCAACTCTTGTTGCCTAAGTTACGACCTTGAGTTGGATTATCACACCCAAAACAGATTGGAAAATTAAGCAAAAACCAGAAAACCCTAAAACTTGTCCTCAATGAAAGCACTCATGTATTTCGGGCTACAAAACTTGGAATTCAATGATTCAAAAATGAAGTAAAAGATCATGTTCTGAATCACAATTTAGGTTCAAGAATCACTAAAAAAGGATAAGTAAAACGTGAGATATGAACGTGAGAAAAGTAACAAATTTTGCAAAAAATAAAACACGAATTTGGAAACGGAAAAGGGGAAAGACGGTGTCACAATCAAATATTGATAAGGCAAAAAAGAATGATCTTCACAAGAGTGTTGACTTCTTGATTACTCAAGAACCCAAAAATCACACGCTTACACAAGAGTGTTTAGCTTTTAATTCTATTCTTTCCAAAAACTGTCGTCATAATTGATAATTGATTACAATAAGTTTAAATTGGCTCAGCCCCAAAGGGAATTGGGCTGCATACTAAGAGGCCCAAAAAAATTATCAAACCAAATAAAACAAGTTCTAATACTAAATAAAACTTAAAAAATTAGTAACAGCTAACATGGTCTTTTATTGAAAATAATTAAATTAACATAACTTTTAATTAAATCATTCGAAACTCACATCTTCTAAATGTATGTAATTAATTATCGTGGGTTCTTCTAAATATAAATTGATCTCACTTTTGAATAGGACAACAACTATCTTTTCTAGATCCTATTTTATCCTTTTTCTCGGACCTTCGTCGTTGGTCCTTGAAGTTCCTCCAATGCCTATAGGCCTTTATCTTTAATTGAGCTTTTTTAATTTCTATCAGTACTGTACCTAAAAAGGGAAAAAAGTGTAGAGGAATTTGTCTGTACAAGCTGAATTTACTAATGACTCTACAAGCCATGTGTCACATTAAAGTTCAGTTATTTGTTAATATTGCTTATCATGGTTAGAGCAGTTTTTCCAGCAAGGAAGTAAACATAGCTCCCTGATACTTTGCCCTGCCTCTAGACTGGATTGTCCTGCACTGAATGAGTTCTATGGTTCCACAAGTTAAATCTTTTACTGTATATGCTTTACTGCTTCCAGTTCTAAACGACTTGGTTTACTATTTACGGTGCAGCTTTCCTAGTTATTCAAAAGTTATGATGCTGCCGAAAATGTCTTCCTCTTTGATCTTCTGCAGCTGTGTGATTGGATCATGTTGTTGCTAAAATTCTCTGAATTGACACCATTTCTCCTCCTACATTTGCATCAGTGTAGAAGTCCAATGCTATCTTGATCTAGTAATTATTGAATTTTGGTTACAGTTCCCCTAATATGATGTTTCCTGCAGTTATGTTGTTGATGCTGCTGATCCAGATAACCTTAGCATATCAAAGAGTGAACTACATGATTTGTTGAGTAAGCCGTCATTGAGTGGTATTCCTTTGTTGGTGCTGGGGAACAAGATTGACAAATCAGAAGCTCTGCCTAAAGAAGCTTTGACTGACCAAATGTAAGATATGTTACTCTTATTCTAACTTGGAGCAATAACGAAGCTAACTAACTCTAGAAAGTTACAGTACTGAATTGATTTGAGTATTACGTGTTCTGTTTCTTATTTTTCTTTCACTTTTACATTGCTTTGGTGCTAAGAGAGCTATCTGGTATGCAGGGATCTGAAGTCAATTACTGACAGAGAAGTTTGCTGCTTCATGATCTCGTGCAAAAACTCGACTAACATTGACTCTGTTATTGATTGGCTTGTAAAGCACTCCAAATCAAAGAGCTAAGAGGCTCCTTTACACTACTGTAATTTCTTATAGACAATCTGGAAGTTGCTGGAGGCATCTGCGTGCTTGACTTGGTTGCAGATTACTTTATTCCTGCCCTCTTGTCATTTGCTTCTTAATGTAATATCAATATCATGTCCAATGGGGTATCAAACAAGATGAAATTCATGTCAAGGGTTGTTTTATGAGTGAATCATATTGTCATCGTCAGTTTAGTTGCATTTTTAGATTACTTACTGAACTGCAATTGTGAGAGGATTTGATATTCTGTCTCTGTAAATTAGATTAGATTTTTTCTAATGGTCAGCAATGTGTGATCTTGTTATTTCCTGAAGTCTGTCAAATACAAGTTTTGTTGGATTCTTTTGTCATTTCATTGTGTATGAAGTTTTTGATTCTTGCATTCTACAGCAATACCACAAAACAGAAAAAAGAAAACTAACAATTTTTATATAAAAACACAATATTTAGAGTAGGTTGAGGCTACAATTATTCCTTTTGTCATTATTATATACGTTGTTAGAATTTTGAAGATCTTGGTGATAAAGTTTATATAATGACAATGTTCTCGGATGTTGAAAATATTAAGTTACAAATTATATGGTCAAAATGCGTAAATTTAAATATGCATTTACAATCAGCATACAAGTACTTATACATATCATCACTGTCATTTCTTCTGAGTAAAAAGTTTGCAAAAAATTTCTTAAATAATTTTGTCTACAAAATCAAGCTTACACAGTTTATAAATCATAATGTATGCTACTGTAAAGTCTTTATGGAAATTTAAAGAAAAATATAATTTAATTTTAAATTTTTATTTTTGAGTTCTTTTATTATTTATTAATCTTTATATATTATTAAATTAAATTATAATTAATAACTTAATATATGTATTATTTAAAATATACAAATAATTAAAAGAATATATGACGGGTTTTTCACCTGTTTTCTCAAATCTGATATAATTCAACGAGAAGTGTTTGATTTAAAGATTTTAAACTCAAATGGTCCCATCTTCTGCGGGCAGATGGAGAGAATTAATTACATTCCCAATTTACCTTATAATAACGCCTGCACTCTGCCACGTCAGGATTTTTTTTTGTTAAATAATGCATGTTAAGTTAATGAATGAAAAAAAAATGCACAAATTTTTTTACAGTAAAAACATGAAAAATGCACAATTTAAATAGTAAGGAGACTTCATTTGCATAAAAAAAATAGAAGAGAAAAATAGAATTTCAACCAGAATAGAAGTCAAAAGTAAAATTAAACAACAAAAACTTTAAATAAAAAATTTAATATAATTTTTTTTAGTTATTTCAAGCAATTAAAATCATTCTTGATTTAACTTTTAGAATAAGTATTATAAATTTTAAAAACTTATCATATTATATAACAGTTTGTGATTAATTTTTTTTTTCAAATAAATACACGTGGTATTGATTCTATAATTTTTAAGAACTAAGTCATGACTCATGATGGATTCAAAGGTCTAGGAAAACATAAAAGATAATTAAAAAGATAAAAATGATTTTCTCTTCCAGCAAATTTATACTTTATTTCTCTTGCTTTTTCTTTGAACACATGAATGATTACATAAACAGTGATATTGGTCCTAACAATATCAACACCTATCCTCTTTTGATCTCTTTCAAGAGTTTCTGCACCAAAAGTTTTTGTTTGCTTGTATTTATTTTGTTGATATTTTTCCGAATCATAAACACGAAAAATGAGAAGCGACTAGTATTATTCATCAAGAAGAAAATAAATATCTGGCAGGTCCCGCTAGTCTCATATTACCTTGTCACCGCATCCAACTGAAGAAGCCTCAACACTGACATGGAACCTCTGCAGTTGCATCTGCAGGGACACCTCGTGGCCCAATTCCGACCAGACACCGACAAAATCCGACGCAAACTCATTGAAAAGGGTGTCCACCCTACTCCGAAGATCGTCCACACTCTCCGCAAGAAGGAAATCCAAAAACATAACAGAAAATTGAAGTCCCAAACCCCTCCTCCACTCACCCCCGCCCAAGCCCAAGCCTTGGCGGAAGACCAACATTTCGAAACCATCAAAGGCGAATTCAGAAAGGTCATGGCGGGGAAGCCTTGGGAGGGGATTCAGAAGGTCGAGTTTTTGGAGAAAGCCTTGGCGGAAAAAGAGTGCGGAGGACATAAGCTTAAAAGAGAGAGCTTAACGGAGCTGAAGGAAATGTTCGAGGCGCGAAAGATGGATGAACTCAAGTGGGTTTTCGACGCTGACCTCGAAATTGACGAGCTTTGGTTCGACGAAGGGTACGGGGTAAGAGGGAAGACTCGGAAACGCAGCGAGGGTGAGGTTATAAGGTTTCTCGTTGATAGGTTCGTTTCACGTTCAATCTCGTTCATTAATTCGTCTTTGCTGGGAATTGCATCAACTTAATATACCTGGTGTAAAACAAAACACTCCTTTCACGTTCTATCTCGTTCGTTGATTTGTTTTTCCTAGGAATTGCATCAACTTTATATAGGTGGTGTAAAACATCATTCAGGTCCAAAAAGTGAATGGCGTTTTTATATTAATTTATGAAAGTAAGAAAATTCAAAAGATGTGTTGAATAATCATATTAGTTCAAATTTTAGGAACTTATTTTGAATTTTCTTAATTTCAAAGATTAATTAATAGTACTTTATACTTACAAAGACATAAATGGTGTTTTAACCTAATATCTTTGTTAATCAATGGGGATTGTGTCTAGCAAAAGGAATTAATTCCCACACTGGATGAAATAAGGTCCAAATCCCTACTCAATGAGGTGTCCTCATTACGTGTTTGGCTGTACCTTGAACAAGATTGCTCAAGCAAGACATTTGTTGGAAACCAAAGCCTAATATCTTTGTTAAGTTTTTTTTTTTTTGTTTTGGATGTAGGTTGTGTGATAGGGAGATTACTATGAGGGATTGGAAGTTTTCAAGGATGATGAAGTTGTCAGGATTGCCATTTACCGAGGGACAGTTGTTGAGGATTGTGGAGCTGCTTGGTTTTAAACGGTGTTGGAAGCAAGCTCTTTCTGTGGTTCAATGGGTGTACAATTATAAGGATCACAGAAAGTTTGAAAGCAGGTGAGTTTAGATATTTTGTCTTGGCCTACTGACATTGTTTTTTAAGGCTCCTTGAGAAAGCTTTGTTGTATGGTTTTAAATTTTGGAGGAAACAACTAATCAAACGAATAGATTTATGGCATGGAACTGCCTTTGTTAATGTATTGTATTAATGATTGGAATAGGGAAGAAATTAAAAAGAATGGGACAGGTTTTAAACACTGCTGGTGCAACATTCTTGTGCTGTATTGTTTCAACCCAAATTTGATGCAGTGCTGCAGAAGAATAATGTTTTTGATTGGTAATGGGTGTAAACAGTGTGGATAGTACAGGGTGCTGATTGAGGATATCTTGAGCCTGGTGTATCAAATTATAAAATAATATGCATGATTATTTCTTAACAGTCTATATTTTTGTTGTTTTGTTTAAATGCTCATTGCTTTGCATTGTGAGTCCTCTATTATGAAGAAGTTAATAACGATTTTGTAGGTTTGTTTATACAAAACTTCTTGCAGTTCTTGGGAAGGCAGGCAGGCCGATGGAGGCCCTTCAAATTTTCAATATGATGCGTGTAAGAACCGAGTGCTTATTTTATTTTCCTCATGAAATGTTGTCTTTAATTGTTGTTGGGATGTTTCTGGATTGATTTGCTTTCAACTTTTTCAGGAAAACATCCATATATATCCTGATATTGCTGCATATCACAGTATTGCTGTTACACTTGGTCAAGCTGGTCTTCTGAAAGAGTTGCTGAATATTGTGGAATGCATGAGGCAGAAACCCAAAGCATTTATGCATCGCAAGAATTGGGATCCAGTTCTTGAACCTGATTTAGTTATATACAACGCTGTAAGACAACAACTGGATATTTATCACATAACAATCTAATGAATGCCATTTTGCATATTGATTGAATCATCAAATTTCGTCAATTGCTATTAGGTGCTTAATGCTTGTGTTCCATCAAAGCAGTGGAAAGGTGTGTCATGGGTTTTCAAGCAACTGCGGAAAAGTGGTCTAAAACCTAATGGCACAAGTTATGGACTTGCAATGGAGGTAATTACAGGATTACAGCATCTGACACCTTATCAAGTACTGTAATATTGAAACAGGAAGATACAATATAGCTTAATTGTTTTAACTTTTCTTCACAAGCTGAATCTAATTGAGAATTGCTATTCTGAATCTGTAGATCTTGTGCTATCATCTTTAGCTTGCTTTGTCACTGACAAGTAAAACAAGATCAGCTTGTTTTGTCACTAACATGTAATAACTTGGCTCAGTATGGTTAACTCAGTTTCATGTTATTTTTACTAAAAAATAAAACAAGATCAGCTGTTCTTGGGAAAACTGGTCTCACAAGATCTAGTCTCTGATTTATTAAGGTAATTATTTTGTTATAATGTGATTAATGCTATCTTCTCTACATAGATGCATTATATATCTTTGTATGATGGCTCAGATTTCCATTGTTCACAAATTAACAAGCTACTTTTAAGTTATATTTTATTTCAGTCTCTTTATGGCTGAGTGGGAAAATTATTTGATGAAGAAAATGTTATTATCTTCAGATGTTATTTCCCTCAAAGCATGTTTGTATTCAAGTCTTACAGGTGGTGCTTGTTATAAGGTAATGCTGGAATCAGGCAATTATGACCTTGTCCATGAGTTTTTTGGAAAGATGAAGAGAAGTGGGGAAGTTACAAAAGCCCTTACTTACAAAGGTAATTCTTTAACTCCTTGGTATTATTTGCTACTGTATTTTGCAGCTGAGATCCTGATATATATTTATCTCACTTCTTTAGTGTTGGTGAGAACCTTCTGGAAGGAAGGTAAAGTTGATGAAGCTGTGAAAGCCGTCAGGGACATGGAAAGAAGAGGAGTTATTGGAACAGCTAGTGTATATTATGAACTAGCTTGTTGCCTTTGCAACTATGGGAGGTGGCAAGATGCTATTCTGGAGGTACTGCATTTAATCCCTTCAAATAAGCTGCCAAATCTGGCCTTGAGAAATTTGGTGGTGGACATACTGTAGTTGCCAACAAACCATGAAAGATGGCTACATTAGCCTTAGATTCTGGACACACTACTCCCTAGAAATGACTAATGTAGCCAACATTTGTTGTTCCTTAGGGTATGTTTGAATGAGGGTTTAGGAGGGAACGAGAGGGAGGGAATGACTTATGGTTAAACTTTCCATTGTTTGGGAATCTTCTAAAAAAAGGGGAAAGGAATGATGATTTACAATAAACTCTCCAAAACCCTCCCTTAACATACTTCTGAGTTCCCCAAAGTGGGGGTTCAGGGAAAAAAGTATGTTAGTTTAATTTTGTCAATTTATTTTTTAAGAAAAAAAAGAAGATGAAATTGTAAATTTATTTTGTTATTAATCTTATTTACTAATCATTCATTTCCTTCTCCTGGAAAATTAGTAACAGCCAAACAAGGGAAAGAACTTACCCTTCCCTTCCCATTGATCCCGTTCCCTCCCTTAACTCTCAACCACACAGTTAGGGACCATAGGTGGGGTTTTAGGTCATGAATTTGGTTGTTTACTCTTTTCTTTTTGCATGTATGTGGTTAGATGAACATACAACTACTATACATCCTTATTAAGATGCATTGTCCTTGAAATATATGGCTGCAGGTTGACAATATTAGAAGTCTTCCTCATGCCAAGCCTTTGGAGGTTACTTTCACTGGCATGATTAAGTCTTCCATGGTTGGTGGACATCTTAATGATTGTATATGTATATTTGAATACATGAAAGGCCACTGTGTTCCTAACATAGGGGCCATAAATACAATGCTGAAAGTTTATGGCCAAAATGATATGTTTTCTAAAGCCAAAGTTTTATTTGAGGAAGTTAAAGTAGCCAATTCAGAAATTTATGCCACCCCAGATGGTGGTAATAGCTCTGTTGTCCCAGATGTGTACACATATAACTCAATGTTGGAAGCTTCAGCTAGTGCACAGCAATGGGAATACTTTGAGCATGTGTACAGAGAGATGATTGTTTCCGGCTATCAATTGAATCAAGATAGACACTTGTCATTACTTGTTAAAGCTTCAAGAGCTGGAAAGGTAGAAAATGTACTTATTTATATTAGATCTATGCCTATTTTATGTTTCTACTCATAGTGTCAAGTTTGTGTTTCATTCAAATTATATTCGTACCTAAGAATGCAGGTATTTCATCCATCAATTCACTATCAGGGTGAAAAAAAGTGTATTATTTTTTATTAGTGTCAGCACTATTTTTATCAATTATTTTGTACTGTGTGCAAGCACATGTATAAAGCTTGAATGAATAGTTAAGCTCAAACGTAAATATATTTGGGCAAGTGTCCATGATCTCAACAGAAACCTTTGCATTAACTCTTTCTTTAATCCTTTGGAATCAGACTAACTTTTGATGGATGATTTCCAGAATTAATTAGATTCAACTGCTTTTCTTACTTATTACTAGTGGCCAGTCAGCCAATGGAACCACAAAAAATACATCTTAGTGGCTTGTCTACTTCTATGTGTTTTGCCAAACGTTAAATTTGATGGCACATTTTGGTTTCAATGCAGTTGCATTTACTGGAGCATGCATTTGACATGATTCTGGAAGCTGGAGAAATTCCTCACCATCTTTGCTTTTTTGAATTGGTGATTCAAGCCATAGCTCAGCATAATTATGAGCGAGCTGTTATTTTAATCACCACCATGGCTTATGCGCCATTCCAAGTGACTGAAAAACAGTGGACAAACCTGTTTAAGGAGAGTGAAGACAGAATTAGTCTTGAAAATCTAGAGCGGTTGTTGGATGCTCTTGGTAATTGTGATGTTATTTCAGAACCAACAGTCTCTAATTTAACAAGATCATTGCAAGTTCTTTGTGGATTAGGTACATCTAGAAACTTCTCTAGTATAATCCCTTTTGGAAGTGAAAATGCTGTCAATGGTCTGAATGAAGGAATTGATGATGATGGAAATGTGCCAATAAGTTCCAGAAGAATGATGATTGAAGGTGCTAAATCTGAGAATGGCATTCTTGTTGGTAGTTACCACACTGAACCAGAAACGTTTGCCTTTAATCGTGATCATGTCAATAGAGGAGATAATAATGATGTCATGGTTTTCAGGCCTCAAAGCTGTGATATTGAAGATGGAATAAGTTCATATGCTGATAGTCTGGAATGCACTGATAATCTGGCACTTGATAGGTCTTCAGATGAATTGGATGAGGAGCTCTCGGATGATGGAAGCTCTGAAGATAATGATGGTGAGGGAGTAATTGACAAGCCTTCAGCATATGAAATATTAGAAGTATGGAAAGAAATGAGAGAGGAGGATGGGAGTTTGTTACACCCTGAACTTGGTTGTGGCTAGTGATTGCAAGTTGCTTTAGTGTTTACATATGCTAGCTGAACAGGGATAGGAAGATGTAACAATTTTCGTTGTAAATTAGCTTGCGCTGATCAAGTCTGGTGATATCTGGTACGATGTTATAATCGGAACAAGGGAACCCAATTAAAACTTGTAAAATGAAAATGTTTGCAATCTTTCCCTTGTCACAATTTTTTTGCATGAGATTGTACTAATGTTTCAGTATAGTGATTTAAATATATTTTGTCTCTTCAATGAATATAATAAATTTTAGATTTAGTTCTTATTTTTTTCTTAGCTTGTGATTCCTCGTTATATCAAAATTGGTATGATTCAGTTCCTACCGTTAAATGATTACTGATAAGTGATGTGATTAACAGACGGCCATGTAAACAATAAAGTGCTGATTTGCTATAAAATATTCCACAAAATTACTCAACTATTTATT
Source organism: Pachyrhizus erosus (assembly GCA_026544285.1). Classification (NCBI taxonomy): domain Eukaryota; kingdom Viridiplantae; phylum Streptophyta; class Magnoliopsida; order Fabales; family Fabaceae; genus Pachyrhizus; species Pachyrhizus erosus. The sequence goes on along the minus strand of JAMLFT010000036.1, from coordinate 36,668 downwards.
AGTTAAATATTTTGTTTTAATTGATTTTTGTAAATCGTCAGTTGCTTCCTCACCTATTCGTTCCATATCCCTTGGTTTGGATCTCAACCTTCCCCCGGTGACAGGCAGCAAAAATCCCTTATACCTCATCAAAGCCTGGGGGCTTTGACCGTGCATCATATTTTAATCTGGTCATGTTAATCTACATTACATCGTGTAGCATGTTCCCAATTGTAATTCATAAAAGAAGCATATTGATTGCTCGTAAAGTTCATTGCTAGCCTTTTGTTTACATGCACAACACTAGTACGCGTAGTCAAGTAACATACTACATTTACAAAAGAGTAGTCACAATCCTAAGCAGCAGAGATGAACAACGATTGTCAATAAAGAACAAAATACTATTCGCTCCCAAGGTTTTCCAAAATGACATTTATCTGCAACTTAATCCAAAAAGTACTGTGACCATTTTCCAAATTTGGATCAAATGCCTCGATACACTTTACACATACACCGTCATACTGTCCTCTTTATGGGCGAAAAATCAAAAGAATATAGATCAGCGATGTTCACAAATATAATTTTGACAAACTTCAAAAGGAAGTCAATATATTACTTGGCAAGAGTAATGTAGCAATGTCTTAGAACAAGCATCCTTGAATATATGATCTGCATGTCAATGACAATCCATATTGCTATTGGAACACTACTAAAAATTGTTTTCCTTCATTTACTCTACGTCGATGTCAATCATTCCATTACAGCGAAACATGGCTATTTCCACTCTTCCGTTACTGCTTTGTAGCTTTCCTCTCATTGTCTTCTTTTATAAACAAGAAAAAGGAAAGAGAAAAAAAAAGGCTGTTATTGACTCCTGACAAAATGTTTCGTGAATCATCCCTGCATATTCCAGATTTACAAGCCGAAAATTATGTACAGTTAAGAATAACAGGCAGGAAGCGCAGCAGCAGAACTATCATCTCAACTAGCCAACTCTGCTGATGATGAACAAGCGTAAATCCAAACCATCTGTGCAAAGAATTTACAAACATTAAACAGAATTAACTAAAAAAACTAACAAAAGTTATTGTGTAGTATTAGAATAAAGCAGCACTGATTAATGCTTTGAAAGAACTAAGAGAACTAACAAATTCCTTCTATGTAGGCATCAGAATAATGAGGCAATGATTATAGGTTTGAAAGAACTAAAGTGAAACCTAACAGAAACTATTTTACAGACATCAGAATAATGCACAGCACTAATTAAATCTTAGAAAGATCCTTTAACCCACAGTAACTAACAGACCTAGGGTCATTTCACAAGAGATGGACTCTGGTTGGAAGAAACTATAATGGAGAAAGTTACTCTACTGTCCCTCTGGGGCTTTTTGTGATTGATACATTACTTTAAATTCCTAATCTAAAGTGCAAACTCCATCTACGGTTAAATCCTTCAAGCCATTCTGTGTTGAAATTAAAAATCAACTAGGCAAGTCAATTACGATCGTGAGAAGTGATAACGCAACAAAATATTATCCAATGACTGCCATATGTTAGAATAAACTAAACAAAGAAATAATTAACTGAAAACCATGTGTTTGAATACACAGCATATGCGTATTTATATAGGTAAATTACATTAACTAAACATAAATAGAAGACATTTGATTTCCTCTAAATAAAAAATTATATGCCTATAAACTGCAATTATTAATAAATCAGAAAATAATGTATTCCTAATAAATAAATAGACAACATAAAAAATTGAACTCTACCAAAAAACAATAGTTTGAAAAGCAACTCAAGGATGCTAGAGAAGCTAGAGAGAAATGCTAGAAAAAAATACCTTAGCCAGATACCTGAAATCGTCATCAGCAAGAAAAAAAATTCATGACAAATAAAACAAGATGCGTTTCTCTTGAAACCACATTAGAAATCTTCAAACCAATAATGTTGAAGACCCAAATTATTTAAACTTTAAACAAGGTCTACTACTAAGACAAAGATGAGATCGGTGCATTTTACGGATAGATAGATCAAAAGAATTTGATCAAGATCATGATAGTCTTGTTGAAAAAATTGTTGGCAATGTAGTAACAGCCAACAACAGGGGACGACAATTGTAAATTTCTTTGTCAAAATATGAGCAACGAGTAGAAGGGCGAATTGGAGTTATACACAGTTCACCTAACATGGCAAACAAGGTACTTGAGATTACTCTATCAAACTCTAATACAATGTTAAAATAAAAGATACATAAGGATAATTAATTGAAAACCGTGTGTTTGATTACACAACGGATTTGTGTTTATATAGGTAAGTTACATTAACTATACATAAATAGAGAATATTTTGTTTACTCTAAATCAAATCTTATATACCTATAAACTGCGACTATTAATAAATCAAATTATATTTTGATTTTCTACACTTCCCCTCAAGCTGAAGCTTACTAAGTTCTTAACTTGTTATACAAAAGTAATTTATTCTCAATAAATAAATAGAAAACACAAATTTGAACTCCACCAAAAGCAACTCAAAGATGCTGGAGAAGCTAAAGAAAAATGCTAGAAAAAAATAACTTAACCAGATAGTTGGAATCGTCATCAGCAAGAAAGAAAATTCATAGCAAGCAAAGCAATTTTCATACTTCTTAAAATCATGTTTGGAAGCTTCAAACCAACAATGTTGGAGACCCAAATTATTTAAACTTAAAACAAGGTCTACTACTTCTAGGACAAAGATGGAAAGAAAGCATTTTATGGATAGATAGATCAGAAGATTCTAATCATGATCATGATAGTCTTGTTGAAAAAATTGTTGGCAACATGGTAGTGGGCAACGGCAGAAGGCGACAATCAAAAATTTCCTCTCGTCAAAATATGAGCAACAATCAGAAGGACGAATTGGAGTTTTACATAGTTTGCCAAACATTTATCTCCGGGATAGTAGATCCACTAAGCAAATAAGGTTCTTGAGATCACTCTATCAAGCTCTAATACCATGTTAATATAAAAGATACATAAGGATAATTAACTAAAAATCGTGTTTGAATACATAGCAGATGTGTGTTTATATAAGTAAATTACATCAATTATACATAAATAGAAGTTATTTTGTTTTCTTTAAATCAAAGATTATATGTCTATAAACCACAATTATTAATAAAATCAAAATATTATATTATGATTTTCTGCACTCCCTCTCAAGCTGAAGCTTACTAAACTCTCAACTTGTTATAAGAAAATAATTTATTATCAATAAACAAATAGAAAACATGAAAAATTGAGTTCCACCAAGAAACAATAGTTTAAAAAGCAACTCAAGGATGCTATAGAAGCTGGAGAGAAATGCTAGAAAAAAATAGCTTAGCCAGATACCAGAAATCGTCATCAACAAGAAAAAAAATTCATGACAAACAAAACAAGGTTCATTCTTCTTAAAACCACATTTGTAAGCTTCAAACTAGTAATGTTGGAGACCCAAATTATTTAAACTTCAAACAAGGTCTACTATTTCTAGGACAAATATGCAGCCAATGCATTTTACAGATATATAGCTCAAGATTTTGATCATGATTATGATAGTCTTGTTGAAAAACTCGTTGTCAACGTGGTAGCAGCCAACGGTAGGGGGCGACAATCAAAAATTTTTTCGTCAAAATAGGAGTAGCAAGCAGAAGGGCGAATTGGAGTTGTACATAGTTCGCCAAACATTTATTTTCGGGAACAGTAGGTCCACCAAACAAACAAGGTTCTTGAGATCACTCTATCAAACTCTAATACCATGTTAAAATAAAAGATACATAGAAATAATTAACTAAAAACCGTGTGTTTGAATACATAGCGGATGCATGTTTATATAAGTTAATTACATTAATTATACATAAATAGAGGATATTTTGGTTCCTCTAAATAAAAGATTATGTGCCTATAAATCGCAATTATTAATAAATCAAAAAATTATATTATGATTTTCTACATACCCCCTAAAGCTGAAGCTTACTAAGCTCTCAACCTGTTACAATAAAATAATTTATTCCTAATAAAGAAGTAAAAAACAAAAAAAATTGAGCTCCACCAAAAAAAACAAAAGTTTGAAAAGCAACTTAGGGATGCTAGAGAAGCTAGAGAAAAATGCTAGAAAAAAATAACTTAGCCTAATAGTTGGAATTGTCATAAGGAAGAAAGAAAATACATGACAAGCAACGCATGGTTCATTCTTCTTGAAACTACATTTGAAATCTTCAAATCAATAATGTTAAAGACCTAAATTATTTAAACTTGAAACAAGGTCTACTACTTCTAATTCAAAGATGGGGCCAATGCATTTTATGGATAAATAGATTAGAAGATTTTAATCATAATGATGATGGTCTTGTTGAAAAACTCGTTAGCAACATGGTAGCGGCCAACAGCACAAGGTGGCAATGGAAAATTACTTCACCAAAATGAGTGGCAAGCAAAATGGCGAATTGAAATTATACATGGTTTGTCAAACATTTATCACCAAGAGCAGTAGGTCCACCATGCAGACAAGGTTCTCAAGATCACTCTATCATGCTCTAATAACATGTTAAATTAAAAGAAACAGAGAAATAATTAACAGAAAATCAAGTGTTTGAATACATAGCAGATGCGTGTTTATATTGATTAATTAAACTAGTTATACATAAATAGAGGATATTTTTTTCTTCTAAATCAAGTATTATGTGCCTATAAATTGTTAAGAAAATAATTTATTCTCAATAAATAAATAAATAACATAAAAATTTGAACTCCACTAAAAACCAATAGTTAGAAAAGCAACTTAGGGATGCTAGAGATTTTAGAGAGAAGTGCTTGAAAAAATAGCTTAGCTAAATAGTTGGAATCGTCATCAACAAGAAAGAAAATTCATGGCAAACAAAACAATTTTCATTCTTCTTAGAACCACATTTGGAAACTTCAAACCAATAACGTTGGAGATCCAAATTATTTAAACTTGAAACAGGGTCTACTATTTCTAGGACAAAGATGGGGTAGTGCATTTTACAGATATATAGATCAAAAGATCCCGATCATGGTTATGGTCTTGTTCAAAAACTAGTTGGCAACATGGTAGTAGCCAACAATAGAGAGCAACAATCAAAAATTTTGTCACCAAAATATGAGCAGTGATTAGAGGGGCGAATCAAAGTTATATATGGTTCGCCAAACATTTATCACCAAACACAGTAGGTCCACCGGGCAAACAAGGTTCTCGGGTTCACTCTATCAAGCTCTAATACCATGTTAAAGTAAAAGAAACAAAGGAATAATTTATTGAAAACCGTGTTTGAATACACAACAAATACGTGTGTATATAGGTTAATTATATTAATTATACATAAATAGAGAATATTTTGTATCCTTTACATAAAAGATTGTGCGCCCATAAACCACAATTATTAATAAATCAGAATATATTTTTATTTTCAACACCATCTCAAGATATCTTCATATCATTCAACATACCCTTACACACTTCACCAAAATAGAGTGACTACAAAAATATTGTCATGTTAATGAAACTACTCATTCTTTGATGTTGCAAGCTACCATGCCTTTGCTTCTCCAAGGAGGATGCTATTGTAAATAGGGACTAATTTAGGATAGAATATCTTTGTATATATTCAGACTATATTTGTAATTATTAGGATAGATTTTTCATATTTTCCATCTTTCACTGAATAGGTTTAGCCTATTCATAATTTCCGTTTTTCCTTTATAGATTTAGCTTATTCATAGTTTCCATCTTTCCCTTAATATGGTATGGATTAGAACCTGTATTGAATCATCATCAAGTAATTTTCAATTTATCCTTTTCTCCACCGTCACCACCTAGGTCAGCCACCACATCAAAGAAAAGCCATCTCCAGATCCCCCATGTTCTCGAAGCCACTACCAATGATCATCTTCTAGCACCACTCTTATGTCATCACCAATAAGCCCCCAAGACACCATTAATGCCCTTTTTCCATCATAGATGAAGATGGTAGTTCCTTTTCCAGTCCTTGGGTGCTAATAGCCTCCTAACCTTGCTGGGTTCATATCCTCTACAGGCTCTTATAAATTCTCTAAATAAGCCTTCTAGCACTTGGTCCTTGACCATGGAAGGTAAGAGTTCTTCCAATGACTTTGGTATTGTTCCTCAAGACATTTGGATCACTTAGGGCAATGGATCATATGACACCTTTGGCCTCACAATTCACTCCACCCTAACTAAAAAGCAACACTTTACTATTAGTAATGGAGCTCATGCCCCTTTTGTTGGATTAGGCAACATTCAACTTTGACCATCCCTATCCTAAAACAATGTCTTTCATGTTCCCAAATTGGCTAATAATCTAATTTCTATACACAAACTTACACAAGACTTGTATGGTAACATTCTTTCACTCCCTTTGTGTTTTTCATTGCTAAGGAGTAGTGTTTCTTATATTATTTATAGCATATGGAGACTAAAGTTGGTACCATAAAAAAGGTGGTATCATAAAAAAGGTGTTGCCTTCTTGTCATTAGGCAAACTAAGAAACTCAGGCAGTTTCCCAAGTTCGTCTTCAACATAGGCATCTTGGACATTCATCTTTTAGTGTTCGTAAATCTTTATTTCCTCACTTGTTTACAAAAGATTCAATCAACTCTTTTTCATTGTGATATTTGTCAATTTGCAAAACACTATCCTGCAAATTTTTTTCTTAGTAACAATAAAGGTCTTAAACCATTTGATCTTGTTCGTTCTTATGTGTGGGGACCAATTACTACCTCTACTATATTTGTTGCTAAGTGGTTTGTGTAATTTATAAATGATTGTACTTGTGTCATTGATATTTCTCATAAAAAATAAATTTGATATTTTTCAAGTGTACTTAATTTTTTTTTTCATTTTGTTCAAAATCAATTTGGAAAGTCCAGCAAAACATTGCAGTATGATAATGGCACTAAGTATGTGGATCAAAATTTCTCAAATGGGGTTGCAAAAACCAAAAACCATCATCTTCTTTACGTTGTTAAAACTCTACTTTTCCAAGTGCATGTTCCTATTGAGAAAGAGCTGTCTCGACTACTACATATCTAATAAACAAGTTACCTTCTCGTGCCTTGAATGGTATTAGCCAAGTATAACACATTTTATCATTCTTTCCTTCCTCAGCTATCATGTCTTTCTCCCAACTTTGTGTTTGGATGTGTTGCCTTTGCTCCCTCTCACAATCAACACTGTGGAAAGTTTGACTCAGGCTATTGATGTATTTTACTGGTTATCCCTCAAACAAAAAGGGGTACAAGTGTTATTACCCTCAAAATCATTGTGTCTATGTCTTTATGGATATCACTTTTTCTTGAAATTGAGTTTTTCACACTAATCTTCAACATCACAGGGAGGTTAGTCTAAAAGTTGAATTTGTTGTTGCGTCATTACTAATGTTTTTTTTTTTGCTAACCATGGTATTGGTATGAAGTCTCCATCGTCAAAAGTAGTGTTGAATTTCGTTAGGGGTCATGAGCACACACAAGGTGAGTATTTCCTCCCAACATAGTTTATTTCATATCCAAGATTGGGATTCGAACCCTGGACCACTCGATTAAGGGACACAAACCACTACCATTTGTGTCAACTAATGTTGGTTGTCATTACTAATTTTTTAAATACTAGATAGTGGCCGGCCCCAAAAAATGCTATAGCAGATAGCAAGATAGTCACTATTGCAAAATTTACTATATAATTTATATAATGCATACTGTATACATATAAATTCTCAAAAATGATAAAAATTCCTCAAAATTCATGACATTCATAATTAACAATAAAAAGTCATGTGTCTTAAACAAAACAAACAAGTAGATACTAATAAAAGTCAAATACAAGTTTCTTAGATAGGAACAATCAATCATCAATGCCATCTTCTAAATCCAAGTCTTTTATATAGTTTTCACTACTATTATAGTTGTAGATTTCATTTTTGAAAATTGAAATCCCATAGTAGACACTGCCAGAAATTCATGATCAGTTTGATAAAAAGTTGGGCTGTAAGTTTTTTTGAGAAAATTACCCACTTGAAGAAAAGTCTGACCACATACATATCAGCCTCTAATTAAGTAACCAGCAACAAAAGGCAAAATAAATAAGCATGCAAAGATTCTCAAGGAGTGACTGACTGAAGAGTGCAGAGAACCAGCATACTATTTGAATAATTATGATGTGATATGCATTCTAAAAAGGAAAATAAACATTAGATGAAGTTATGACCATCTTGCCAACAGGAATCAATATAGATTTCTTGGTGAGGAAGATACCAAATATGAAGCATCTTGCATTTTAGTGCCTTCATTGCTGCTTTTGCAAACACTTGAGCAGCCTCAGCTTCAGCTTCTGCAGCCTCTGCCTCCCTAGCTGCTGCCTCAGCCTGTGCAATGGCAGCTTCTGCCTCTGCAACTGCTTTTGCAGCCGCAGCAGCTGCCTCTTGAGCTGTCAATCCCTTCACTTTTGATATCTCTGCATCAATTTGGGATTTTGAAAGGATGTTGACATCATCATTCTTATATGCTTCTGAAGAATCTTTGGGCTTCCCTTCCAAAAGTATCAATGAAGAGCATCTTCTTTTCTCAGAGACAGTTGAACTTGGTACAATCCTGTACTTATGCTTTTCCTATCAATAGATATGTCATACACAGGATCAACTTATCATATATTGAATATAATTACATCCCAAGTAAACATGGCAGAGGCAATATCTGTTTATTGTATGAGGCAATTTATCAACTAAAATAGAATTCTCTCTCACTAGAGAAAATGCCCATATATGCACACATTGCAATGACCAAAAGAAAATATATATCTAACTATCTATCTATATCTATAATGATATGCTAGGCCAATTTCCCAATCCCAACTATATAGGAGAAAAGGAAAGAAGAATGCTGTGGAGAGACTTGGAGAGAAAAATGGGCCCAAAGGCAGTGTGAACCTGACGGCAGCTAAGGTGAACTTTGGAAAAGTGAAAGAAAGAGTTGTAATTGATTGGACAGATGGCAAGCAAAGAGAGGAGAAAGGAGGTGCAGGATCATGGAAGGGGAAGGGGAGTATGAGAAGGAATGGATATTAGGAGGGAAATAACAAAAGGTGGTTATGCAAGAATTCAGTTGAGTGGTTGATGCAAGGGTGAGCTGAGGGGTATCTCTCAGTCTCCAGGTTATTGGGGTTTTTTTCCTATTTTCTTTTATTTCTGTTTTCACCATTGTAAGGAGCTTAGCTCCATTCCATCATTGTTTTCAGTTTTCACTCTTGTTTATATACTCAGTTTTGAGAGAATCTACATTCAGTTTCCTATTCCAACTGTTCAGTCTTGACATGATATAACCAATTAATTTTATAGTCAATCATTTTTTTTTAATGACTTTCAGTAACATCAAATATTTGTTGTCATACATGAATATGGCCTTCAAACCAGATTGACTATGTCTATTACACAGGTATGCAGGCACAGCTTAATGAGCTTTGCTATAGCATGTAACTGATAGTAAAACTACCTTGATTATTTTGCCACTTGCCACCATATGCTTCAGTTTGGTTGACAGTAATTTACTGAGATTTGGAGGAGACCAATATTTTTCCTAAGCACATGAAAAGTTTCAGAAATACTTTTGAATTTTGATGCAGTTATGCAGACAAGTACATAAACAATCATTATATTGCTAGTATTAGCTGTATTGACTATTCAGCAATGCTCTAAAGCTTAATCACAGGTCATTTTCAAAAACAAGATATGCATAATATAGCATAGTATGATTGGTTGAATTATGGTTTTTTTTTTAACCATTGTAGAGAGAAAAATTAACAGGTTGTTACTCGCCAGGTTAAAGTACACACAATGTGTTTATTAAAAACTAAATAAATTAAAAGAAAAGATGTCACCTCTATAATTAGTTTTACCGTCTGTGACACACGATCATAGCTAGTTGAAATTACTAGCAATTAACAAAAAATTATAACAGTTTATGGACTTAGGAGAAAAATATTTCCAATTAGTTTCAAAGGTTTCTGATTCTGTGAGATCAATCACAAAGGCAGCTGCTACATAATTAATTAATTATGCCTATTTTAAAACAGATAGATAATCCACCAATCAGTATAAATGTGAAATTATTTGTTACTTTAGGGGAAAATAACATTTATTTGTTAAGTCAACAAGAAAACCTATTCATTCTGTGGGGGGAAGAGGCACACTGAGTCAAGAATTGAAGTAGTCTATAATAGCACCAAAACTTTGATTACCATATGCTTCTTGCAATGTTTAGATTTTACAATCATTTGTGAAGTGAAATAGAGCTACCTCTATGTAAGAAGTAATGGCAGCCTTGTCAGAACCCTTTTGCTCCTTCATGTTGACAATGGCCTCTAATATATGATTATCCACCAACCTGTCATCATAATTGTTTTCATAAGTCAAAAGTATATGTTGCTGCATCATTTCAACATTCAGAACAAGATGAAATGTTATTAGAAGTGACATCAAACAAGAAAACCGTTTATCAACCATTTATAATTGCAACTTGCAAGTAGAACCCATGAATAAATCAATGGATTTTTAATCAAGACTTAAGGCACACTGGAACAGGACAGCATTAAGATAAATGTAGTCTAAGCATGAATTCCTTTAGCAAAGGAGTCAAAGTACAAAAACATTGCTAATTATTTATAGTATTTTCCTATAGGAAGCATAAAAGGATGAAAAATGTTTTTGAACATCAAAAAGGACAACAAAATGTTATCCCATTTGATTGAGGTGTATTTTTGAGATGTGTATATAAAAAGAGATTAAGATATTTGTATATGGTGTCACATACAGTGTCAATTTTTTTATATTCAAACATTAAATAATAGAAGTGTAAAAGAATTGGAACTAAGCATTATCTAATGATATAATTTTCCCCCCAATAAGCAATAGCAGTAACCTATTGCATAGTTATCATGGTCTATGATCTTTGTATTCCTTTTCTCTTTCTTTACTCCAGATAGGTAACAAAACCATCTTTTTCATATGCCTTTGCCATGCTTAGAGCAGACACAAACAGCGGAAATGACAACATTTGAATGCAAATTAGTGTAGTAATTTATTCATTTATAAAACTTGGATAACAGCAAACAGCTTTATGCAACCTTAGAACTAATTACTCATGAGGGATGTAACATTTACAAGTTTACAATCTTCATATACTACTCAACAACAAAATCAAACACGATAGTCATGAAGATAATTTCTTTTCTCTAGATAATAAATGGCATATATATTTAACTGGATCCTCTGTAACCTTGATATTTGTTCTTTCGAATTAGGTGATAGCAATGGTCCACCAGAAATGGCTAAGGGCTTAGTATCGAGAACTTCATCATGTCGAACTACAGTACTCAAGGCCATATGATTATTGTCAATTTTGGGGGCTGGTAGGTTCCTTTTAAGAGCAAGCTTTGCCTTCTGCCGGGATCCCCATATTGCTGTCACATTTATGTTCCTCCATTTATCCTGTTCACAGTTCAAAGCACATATACCAGTACAGCAAAGGTATGCGATAACTTTGGAAATTTGATTGAAGCAAAGGATGGCAAAATTATATACTAATTTTATGATGCAATACACAGACTATCATTTGGCCAGTGCAATTTGTAACATTCACAACCAGAAAGAAATAGAATAATAAAACTTCCTTTTGCAACACTTTCCACAACCTGCTAGACTGTTGTAAAGACATACCTTAAGATCTACATTTGAACGCATGCGCAAAATGGCACTGAACTCAGGATCTGTAAGTATGGTGCGCCATTTTCCTGCCCCATGTTTGACTACTCCAGCTTTCAATGCGGCTTCTTCTTCCGCAGTCCATTTCTGCTTAGGAGCACCCATTGAAGGAAAGCCTACAGCCTTTTAAGACACCCTACTCTTTGCTTCTACTCTAGAGAAAAGCTTGGAAACCCAGCTTCTATTTGTGTGTCTTTGAACAAGAAAATATCTGACTACTGTTGACCAACAAACAACACCAACAAGAAAATTAAATATTTCCTCTTGTCAACATGTGATTTCAAGGTTCACAAATAAAACAACGAATCAATCAAATAAATAAACTACTCCCATAAATCCCAAAAATTGATCTTAACTCCCATATTCACTTCAATGCCATCCCTGATATCCCAATGTTCACATATATGGCTGGAAAAGGGTATTATAACATTGTAAGAAGCAAGTACAAACATTTTTGCAATGTACTATCGAAGTGCCTGTGCTATTAGGCCTCATGAAAGCAAGGTGCAGTTTTGGAAAAACCTAAAATGATCTAGCATTTTGCATTATGTACAATGAAAAACCGGAGGATTTCAATGTGTCAGCTTCAAATTTCATTGAATCGATCAAATGAAATTCACGTTGAACTAAATGACAACGAAAGGGAACAGCTTTTCAGTTCACACGGACAAAGTAGCAACATTTGAGTAAAAAAAAGTCACAACAACGACAACAGCATAAACTAGAACCACATGCATTCGACTGGGAAGAGAAATGGCACGCTACACTTCTGATGAATGGCAAAAATTACAACTTTCTTTGAAGGGAAAAAAATAAAAACCAAAGGGACAAAATGAAAAAAGAATCGGTGGAGAGAGTGTACCGAATCAACAGGCGATGGTGAGAATTGGAAAAGTTGAAGTATTTACATACAGAGAAATTGAATTAATCCGAATGATTTTACCAAAAACCAGAGAAGAATGAGACATATATGTGTTCTATTCAATCGAGGTAAAATACAAAATAAAATAAGTGTCTCTTTATTTATGTCTTTGATTAAACAGGTCATCTAGTCGTGAAAATATAAATATAAATATTCTTTACTTTCTAATTTGTCCTCTGAATACATGGGAAGGGTAGACGATTAAAAACGCTACTCTATTTAATTTATTTTTTTTATAAAATATGAAGGCGTGATTATTTTTTTTTTAAAAAAAAACAATCTTACTCAAACATGCACTATGTTAAAATTAGTAGATGAAGTATTAATTAATTTGTATATTATATAATAAAATTTAGGTATCTATTAGATATGTTTTATATTTAATAAAAACTCTTATTTTAAGAATTAAATTATTTTTTAAGAGTAAAAAATTATCGTAATTTAATAAGTAATTTCATGTTTAAAACGATAAAAAATAAATTTCATATTAAATCATTATATATTTAATAAATTATTTTAACAATTTAAAAACATTTCATTTTAAAGTTTATGTTATATTTAAATAAATATTGAACAAGACTTGCTAATATTGACTAAAATTTCAAAGACTAACTAAAGGTTTTGTTCCTATAATGATTGTGAAATTAACTTTTTTTTTTTACAAATTGTGAGATGGATTTGTTTTAAAAAAAAGCAAACTTAAACATGAAATTTTATTTATTAAATCCTATAATTGATATTATCTATACATAAGTATAGATATATTGAAACTTATTTTAATTAATTATTACATCAAGACTAAATTTTTATGTTATATGTTTTAAAAGTTTAATAAAATTACAACTAATGAATAAATGAAAAAAGTAACATCAACTTTATTAGTCCTATCAATCTCAAAAGATAATTAGAAAGTATAAAAAGATACATAGAATTTTAAAAAATTAAATCATGTTATGACACATACTCTTGAATACTAAGGTTTCAAAAAGTAAAAATTCAAAATTTTAGTTATAAAATATATTTTAGTCCATTTTAATAAAAATTAAGTTTAGACATAAGGATCTAATTATATATATTCTTAAATACTTACCTAAGAAGAAAATGTCATTTTTAAATCAAAAGGTTGAAGTTTTAAAGAGACAATGTAATATCAAAATTACTAAAAAAAGTAAATTAAAAAGACTTTAATAGACTACGATAATAAATAAAAGTTTAGATTGAAACTAAACACACTAGATGTAAACAAAACACTAAATAATTAGACAAATGAGACAACATGCATAGAAAAAATATGAAACAAAATCAAACAAAATTACCAACTTTATAAAAAATAACATCTTACTTAATTAGCAAAATTATCAATTATTATCCTATCTAAATTTTAAATTAAACAATATCTAGAAAATTAAAACATCAACATTACTAAAAAAAAACTTTTTTAATGATTAAAGAAATCATATTTTAATAGTTTTGATATGCTAATTATGTTAATATTAATAAATAATTACATACCTACATTAGTGACTTTCAATTATTAATATAAAAAATTATCTTACAATTTTCTTATATGGTATTTGGTTTGAGATAAATAGAAGGGAAGAAATTTTTTAGAAAGAAATAATAAGAATGAAAATGAGCAAAATCTCTCATCTAATTTTTGTTCTCCTCTAATATTAGGGATAGGAAATTTTAAGAAGGTAATTATTTTTTTTATAATTTCAAATGTTTTATAATAAAATGTGTTATTTTGTTGAAGAATTTAAAAAGAAATTAAAATTATAGTTATTTGTGAAATTATTTCAATTACTTAAAATTGTGGAATTTCAATTTTTATCATAAAAATAAGAATTTGAAATTTTTCATATTCACATTTTCTCTTTATTTTTCTTCTCTCTTTTTTCTCTCTACCATTTATTTCTCTCTTTCCCTCTATACCCTTTATATCTATCTATCTTTTCTCTTTCTCTTCTTTACTTCTCCCCTTTCTATTTCTCTCTCTTTCTTTTTTTCTCTGCGTTTCTTTATCAATATTGACTTATTTTCAATAATTATATTTTTAATTATTAAATTATTAATTATTATCTAATATTAAAATTATTAAATATTCAATAATTAGTCAATGTTTACTTTAATAAAACTTAATATTGAAGTTTCAATTTATAAATACATATTTAAAAATAATAAATTTCATATAAAAAATTGAATCGTCTTATTTAAATTAGGAATTTGAAATTTAAAAAGATTGAATTGATCTATCCAAATAAAATATTTAAAAAAAAAAAACTAAATCAAAGCAATTCAAATTCCAAAAATTTTAAAATTTTTAAAATTTCAAAATTTTTCATTTAAACACAACCTTAAGATATATTAACTAAAATATCTCTAATTATGTTTTAAAATATAATATTATAAGAATATAAAAGTAAATTAGTTTGAAATTTTGCTCCACCCTTTATGAACCAAATAAGAAAAGATTTATTTTCCTTATGCTTCATTTACTTTTAGCCAAACATATTGTCTAATAATAAAAAAAAAATCATCTTCTTCCTTCCCTCCCCCTTCATTCAAATCATTCCCCTTCCTTCCCCTCAATTCCTTTGGAACCTAACAAAGCCTTAAGGTAAGTCAACTTTTCTTAATAGTTTCATAAGCAACCATTGAGGTAAGTTATTATATATATATATATAAAAATAAAACCATTGAGACAAGTTTCTTTTTTTAAAAAAATAATGTCATCTTCATCCTTTCAAGTTACCCCATGTTATAACAACCAAAAATAATAAATAATAGTGAATTAGGAGAATTCACAATTGATTTATTTTTAAGTAAAAAAATTAACTAATTTTGTCATAAAAAATATGGATTGATTTGGATAAGTTTGAATAAAATATTAAATTTATTTTAATTTAATTTGACTAAAAATTATATAAATGAAATTAGGTTAGGTTATTTAGCTTCTATATTTTATGCTCTAAATATGCAATTAATATTAAATATAATGCATAATAATCACCAAGAACTCATTTGAAATATCAACTATAACATTTGAATGATAAATATTATTCAAAACAAACTTAAAATCTCTTAAAGAAAAAATAAATATTAGAATATAATTGACAAACAAGCTAATTAAACGTATCTAATTAAAATAAATTATGAAGAAATAAATTGATATAGTAATTTTGTAAATTTATAGACATAATGAGTTTATAAAATTATACTTCAACAAATATGAGTTGTGTGGTAATTTTATAAAGGAAATTATGTATATGTATATAAGTTTGTTTAAATTATATCAAATTTAGATTCATATAATATTGGATGTTGGATGAATAAGTTCAATTTTCAAAATTAGATATGATGTAATCAAATATTTTATTTTTTATGATTTTCAATTTAACCAAATATTGGTTTGTTTAACTTTTGGGTGTAAACCTATTTGAAGTGAATGATTATAGTAAAGTTAAATTAATCGAAGGCAAGAGACAAACAATGAGAAAGTACCTTTTATAGATCTAAAATAACCTTTGTGTTACCAACACCATATTGTTGAACTATATGCAATTGATCACTGGTGACTGTCACCATTGAAATAAAACAACATCATACATAATTTAAGAAACAATAAAAATATCATAAATGATTAAGAAACATATAATATTTTTTTCATATAATTGAAAAACTATAAAGTATTGTTTTATTTCTTATTTTTGATGTTTTTCTTCCATTAAAAAAATTAATTTCCTTGTTGAAATATTTAAGATAAAATGTGTTTTAAGTTATATAATTTTTTCAAAATTGGTATTAGTTTTTATAATTTTAAAACTAATTAATTTGGTCTTCGTATTTTTCTTTTATAATTGGTGAATTTTGTCCATCACCTAGTATCCTAAGTTTTTTTTATAAAGAATGAAAAAAGTTCATCATATTTACCAAAAATATGAGGATTAAGATTATGGATTTAAAAGTATATGGACTAAAACAAATTTTGACAAAAACTTAAGAAATTTAAAATATATTTTTATCAAATACTTAAATTTTGAGTAAAAAAAAAAGAGATTTATAAAATAAATATGAATTGGAAAAAATGTGCTTTTGGTTCCTATATTTTCAAATAAGTGAATTTGGTCCTTTATCTATAAGAAATTGGTGACATTAGTTTCTTTCCTCTAACTTTTTTAGTGACCATGTTGATGTGACAGGGTATGATTTGTTGCAATTTGAAATACACTTTTAGACGATTTAAAATTCCTATAACTTACATTCATACATTGTATAAACTTAATGCTTATTAGTAATTTTTTTACCACCATAATGTGATAATATGACATGGCCAAAGCAAACTATCAATCAAGCTTATTGACCCTATTATTACTTAGTCATGGCCAAATTGAGAATCATCACCAAAACTATCCAAATCCTAGCCAAAATAAATAAAATAGGAGAGATAAAGTAAAAAAAAGAAAAAAAAACAATAGATCAACAGAAGAAAAAATAATAAATAATGTAAAAAAGAAAGAAATAAAAAACATAATGAAAAAGAGGAAGAACAAAAAAAGAGAACAATCGTTGTGTTCATTGTACATGTTCTTGAACCCTTGACAAGCACACCATTTCCTCTTCTTCCTTTTTTTTATTCTTTTTTTTTCTTGTTTGTTCTTTTTTTCTTTTTTATTCTCACATTCTATTTTTCATCTTCCTACATGTTTCCCTTTCTCCATAGTATTTTCTCTTTATATTTTCCCCTTTATATGTTCCCTTTTATTTTTGGAACTTGCCACAAACGCATTGTGGTCTTGCTTAGTTAGAACTACATCATCCATATGCCACAAAAAATTTTGCTTCATCTAAACCCAATTGAGATCAAATTTTGGAACTAACCTTTATAACCTAAAAAAGGTTGTTTGTCTTCTTTATTGTTAATGTTAGTGTCAACATTTTTTTGAATGAAAGAGTAAAAGGTGATTTTGTTAAAGGTTAGCATTTGGCTTTAAAGGTGTTTTTGTTGACATGGCAATAACAAAGCTTAATGGTATATTTTGATGGTGGATGGACAAAAAGTATATAAGGTTAAACGCTTTGAGTTTGACCTCCACGTTGTCGAGCATGACATGGTTTTTGCTCTCTGTTTGAAGTTTTATTTGCTCCACAACTTCAATTATGAGCACATGATGACATTTTCAATTGTTAACCTTCACAATATGGTGATTCAATCTAACCATATTTGGTACCCACCCAAACTAAAGGGAATTTGATCACAAAACTACAAAAATTGGTTTAATGTATAGGTTTCAAAATAAAATAATATAGATATAGGTTTCACACCTAATTTTGCCCATTCTGCATAAAGCCCCTCTTCTTTGTGATGTGAAAAATTGTTATGAATATTTTAGATCGCCATAAATCTAATTCTATTTACCACATCAGCAAAATCACTAATTAAGTTAGAGAAAAAGGACCAAAGTCATTTATTTTTTTATAAATGGATGACTAATTTCAATGATTTAAAAATTTAAGGATCGGGACCAAGTTTATAAAAAATATAAAACAAAAAACACACGTTCCCATCTAAATTTATATTGCAATTGTTTCACTAGGTAAATAAATCTCCAATTTTATGTTGAATACGATATTTGATCCATCAAATTTGAAGTTATATTTTCAAGTACAAAAATACATAAAACTTAATCATGAGTTTGAACAATTTGATTTCATTAAATGAAAATTTAATACAAAAATTTAATAAAAAGTAAACAAAATTATATATCTATTTTTTCTTTGCAAATACCATAATTTTATAATACTATTATTTTTTAATAATAATATGTATCATACAAGTTAAAAAAAATGATTGAAACAACTTAAATTATTTTTTAAATTAAAGAGAAAAATGGCAATATCATGGGTTAGAATTAGGGTTCATAAGATGCATTAGGTTGGGTCTTTTTTTATACAAAGACCACAAATATTTTTTACCATCTAACGTAGGTTGCTCATTTCAAACGAGTAAAATCTAAAATTAAATGTGATATTTCATTTTAATAAAACAAATATTGGAATATATATATATATAATTTTGATATATTTTCAATGTAATATATTATCAAACAATTTTAAATCACCATAAATATGATTTTTAAAATAATAATTAGTAAATTCCATAATTTCAATATAAATAATTTATGATTAAATGATAATGTATTTTTTTTTTGCATTATTGGTGTGTTCCAATTAAATTATTGTCAGAAATGTCAAAATTCTAATATTCAATTTAATGTCTAATAAGACAAATAAACATTCTATTTGTGACAACACTCATAATTTAGTTTTAATTGATTTATAAGCATAATCATATAATTTAGTCATAATAATAACTTATAGTGTGGTACAAATTAATTTGAATATAATAGAAAATATAGTAAAATTCAAATTGATTAAAAGTAATTTAAATTAAATAAGATTATTCAATTATTTTCATTATTATTTCTAAATAAGTAGTTAATAGTAATAAATATAAAAAATATAAGAATTATAATAAAGATTAATTTCAAATAACACTCCCTAATCATTTAGTGTGAGAGTTGCTCCAAATTAAATACTGATCTTAAGCTCATTTTTTTAAACCAAACCAGGATTTAATTGAAACAAAGAAGAAATATCTACATTAAGTACATCAATTTGTAAAAAAAAAAAAACTATTTGGTGAGATACCTCTTCAATTTAGTATCTTTCATAATGTTAGAATGTTAATTTTGTTAGCTTGTTAGCTATTGTGTTCCCATTACATCTAATAAAAAGATAAATCAATACGATCATCCAAAGCTAACAAAATTGCATAGTATCTTAAAACCTTTGCTTTTAGATCCTTCTAGTCACATTTTTTTTGTTTGCACTAGTAGTGGTATAAGCTTTGATAGTCTATTTTGAACACTATGTTAAATACTTAGAGAATTTTTTTTGTCAATGGTTTTTTAAAAAAAAAATAATAATGTCAAAATAACATTGACATTCTTAATAAGAAATAATTGAAATTATGAAGAAAATAAATTGATATAATAATTTTAAAAACTTAAACTTATTTGGGTGTGCATTGTATGATAATTTTATAAATAAATTTATGTTTGTGATATAAGTTCGATTTGACTTAGATTACATTGATTTTTAATAAAAAAAATTCAACTAATTGAAGTCATATGAAAAACCATTAATGCAAGAAACAATCAATGGGAATAGAGAGGCATAAAAAGGGTTACAGTCAATAGACAAGGGTCTCTAAGTAGCTTAGGTCTTATTTTCTCTTCTTTTTTTTCTCTTTGTTTCCTTTTTTTCAAAGTAAAGTAAGGTGTGTAAGGTGGCTTAGAGCTAGCTTAGCCTAACCTAGTATCTTATTCTTTATTGGGCCCTTACTAGTTTATTTCCTAAAGTAGTAACCTACTCACTTAATTAATGTTCACAAGCTCTCTTACATACTCAATTAACCTTTTATCAACTTAATTTGATTAATTAATTTATTATAATTAAAATTCTTATGCTTTTTCCTATTACACCTCCCACTAATCACAATTTTATTAATTAAGAAGTGGTGGTGAAAGAGAAGATAAAAAAGCTAAAACCATAAACTATAAATGATATGTTCACAAAACTAGAAATGGTGAAAAGGAAGTTATGTTC
The DNA here is from genome assembly GCA_026544285.1 of Pachyrhizus erosus. Classification (NCBI taxonomy): domain Eukaryota; kingdom Viridiplantae; phylum Streptophyta; class Magnoliopsida; order Fabales; family Fabaceae; genus Pachyrhizus; species Pachyrhizus erosus. The sequence goes on along the minus strand of JAMLFT010000036.1, from coordinate 16,281 downwards.
AATGTTATGGGATGATGATGAGTTTGGATGGGTTTTAAGTCCAACAATTAGAAGATTTGACAATTTTTTTTATTTTATAAAGTAAATTAGATCTTGAATTGAAAGATTAGTTTGTGGGTGAGCATTTTGAATAGAGATGGGGACAAGATAGAAATGAAGCAAAAATGTTAAATGTGTATGCACTTTGTGATATGAGGAGTAAACAATCCCTTTGGATGAATATCATGTTACAGATAAAAGTAAGAGAAAGGTAGGTGGTGTGTGATGAGGGGCTTTAATGTTGTAATAATCGAAGAGTGAAGTGAAAGGGGTGAAAGGCAATGATATATGGAAGAAGGCACAAGTTTTTAATAATTTTATTATGATGCATACATAATTAATAATTTTACCACTAAATGGAAGGAGATGTGCATGGTATGGAGTTGATGGGTTAGTTATGAATAGATTGGATAAATTCTTAGTGTTAGAAAAGTGATTGAATACTTGGAGATACTCATCACAATAAGGAGCGTAAAGAAGTGTCTCAAATAATTGTGTCATCATTCTAAAAAGGGGAATGTGAATTAGGGACCAAATTCATTTTTATTTCAAAACTATTGGAGAGAGAAACCAAGATATAAAGGATTTGCTAGAAGGTAATATAAGGTGTTTTTAATGGAAAGGAGAAAAATGTTTGTGTTGAAGGAGAAACGTAAGTATATAAAAATTAAGTTGAAATAGTGGAATAACTAATATTTTAGGAATATCAAGAGGAGGATCAGTAACATGAAAAAGGTGATGGGCGAGGAAAACCAAGGATTGTTTGTGGAGTAAATGAAAAAGCAAAGGGAAGACATGACTTATATACTCATGTTAGAAAAAATAAAGTGTTTTATAGAAAAAAAAAATCTATATTTAAGTGGCTATGAGAAGGGGATTTAAATTCCAAGTTCTTCCATAATTGTATGGTTAAAAGAAGGAGAAATAATGGTATTTTGTGTTTAAGAGTAAAAGGATCCTATGTTGAAATTTTTTCCCTTTGAAATTAGAAATTAAAAGTGTCAAGTCATAGACAAATTAAACCCTTAAAAGTTTATGTTTTGATGTTGTAAAACAATAATTAAGTTTTATCGTTGTCTAATAAATCATTTATTTAATGTTTATACTTAAATACATTTATCATTCATTTCTATGTTTCATATGATTTTGTCTTAGAATATTTTATGTCAATTTGCGGTTATTACATACATGTAAATCTCTTTATTGTGTAGAAAATATTTTGAAGAATAAAGAGAATAATCAAAATGTATTTAAGAAGGTTCCTCTCCTCAAAATTTACATTATGCTAAATATCAGTTTGCTCAAAACAAAAATATTTTAGAATTGACATATGATACATGGTAAGAAGTTACAAAAGAAGATAAGTAGGTTGTACTATCAACAAATTAGGTGTTTAGTTGGTGAAAAATAATCAATGCAATATTTAATGTTGATTTAAATATCTCACCAATAAATGAAGACAAAATATTGAGTCAAAAGGATGTTACCTATAAATAAAAGTGAATTTTGAACATGAAACAAGTTGTGTACCATATTTGTTTATAAAGGTTTTGCAAAATACAGACAATCATGTTATCATATTTGTTTATAAAGGTTTTGCAAAAAATTTCAAAACACAATTCAATCACTCTTGTGTTTTTTATTTGATTTACAAAAAGACACTTCCAAGTTCATTTCTAAGGTAAGAAGTGGGCTAGACTAGTGTTAGGGGGTATGAATTGTAGTCAAATTAGTAGTTTGGACAATTAAGAATTAACTAAACCTTTCATAGAAGATGAAATTAGATTGGTAGTGTGGGAATGTAAGGGATCAAAGAGTTCAAGCCAAGATAAGATAAACTTTACAATTGTGAAAAACTTTTGGCAATCATTAAGGATGACTCTGTAGCATTTTTAGAGGAATTTCATGCAAATGGAAAAGCTTGGTTCACATAATTGCTTTATTGTTTTGTTGCCAAAAAAAGACAATCCAATGTAATGGGGAGACTATATACTAATATTTTTTTTATTAGTTGAATGTATAAGGTGTTGTCTAAAATTCTAGTTTACATATTAAGAAAGGTATTAAATTCCATTATTATAGGAACCCAGTTTGGTTTTATCAAAGGAAGACAAATTCTTAATGGGGTCCTCATTATGGACAAGCTAATGCTAAAGGGAAAAAGAAAGAAGTGGTACATTTCAAGGTCAATTTTGAGAAGGCATATGACTTAGTGATTTTGGAGTATCTAAACTTAATAATGTCTAAAATGGGGTTTAGTGAGAAGTAAGAGAAATGGATTAAGGAATGTGTCCTTAGTGCAAATATGTTTGTACTAGTAAATGGTAATCCTACAAATAAATTTAGTGTAGGTAGGGGTAGAGACAAGGAGATCATTTGTCACTTTTTCTATTTTTAATGGCTACAGAGGGTTAAGCATAATATTCAATGAGACAATTGGAAAAGGATTGTTTGATAGGTTGACTTGGACGAATATGGTGTAAACATAACACATCTTTAGTTTGTATATGATATGTAGATTATTAGGAAAAAAAAACTTGACTTGTGTATAGGTCATTAAATCTAGGTTTCAATTGATTAAGTTAGCCTTTGGGTTGAAGGTGAATTTCTACAATAATTAATTAGTAGAGTTCTCTATGACAAACTATTAGTTGCATGTAGCTATTTATGCTTTGAATTATAAGATTAGATCTATCATTTTAAAATATTTAAGGTTACACATTGTGTAAACTCAAAAAGAAAATTCATTTGAAAGTTAACGATGAACAATTTTAAAAATAAAAAATATAAGTTTTTTATATTTATTATTATTTTTATTTCTACATAAAAAAATAAATATTTAATTCATCAAGACCAATAAAAATAATTAAATTAGTTTATTTTAATTAATATTATCACAAATTGAGTGATAGTCAAATATAATAATACTACTCATAATTCGAAAAATAATTCAAATCCATAAGTATGAATTATATTATTAATAATTCAATAAACACAAGCACTTTCATAATAAAAAAAGGTGATATTTCATTAATAAATTTAATAATAAAAGTGATAATATATTCTTATAATTAATTTTATACCTTAATAATTATGTTATATTAAATTAAAATTAATTTTAAAAGTTAATTTTTTAAAGATTAAAATTAATTATAAATTTAAAATATATAACTAATTACATAATCAATTTTAGATATATAACTCGTTAAATAACTGACTATTTAACTGTTTTTTTTAATAATTACGATTTGATTATTATAACTACTTCTCATATATAATTAATTTTTATAAATATTTTTAATTAATTAATTATTATATAATTAATTATTTATAATTATAATTAATTTTTACAATAAATTATTATAACACCCAAAGATCACCACCAGTGCCATGCGGGTCGGGTCCACCGTCCATGACTTGCAGGGAGAAGGCTATGCTGGAGAAATCGAAGTTCGCACTTCGCACCATTCATGTAGAATTGTCGTATCATTTTTATTTATTTATTAAATAATGTGACTTTCAATACACATCTCATCCGTCTATTTTCGGGATGCTGAATCTAACGGATGACATAACTTCCGCACGGTACGCGACCCATCCAACTTACGCACACTACAATCCGTCGAAAAACAAAGGGCATGCTGATAAATTTTTTAAGTTTTAACAGCAAACGAAAGACGAGAGGGTTTCTCGATTCCATTTTCACTCGGTTCTGTTGTGTGCGCAGAATCTCAAATTTCTCATCGACGATGGCGAATACCCTACAACGCTCCCTACGCGCCACCATGGTCCGGCGCTTCTCCGCCGAAGCATTGGTCGAAATCAAACCAGGCGAGATCGGAATGGTTGCCGGAATTCCTCAAGAACACCTTCGTAGGAGGGTATTCTACTCTTTCTTAATTTTCTTTTTATCTATTTCCTTTTTTTTCATTGCTTCCTTTTCTTTCCGACGCGCCCAATCATCTTCAATGAACACTCACTGGTTTAAAAAAAGCGTAGAAGTGCATATCATAATTTATCATCGATCAATCTTAGCATAATGGTTTTGGCTTGGGTATATTCAATTGCAACCATATTCATGTATATAGAGAATATCAATATTCAGTTGGGCGTATTAACTGAGAGTGTGAGAGGTGAAGGAGGCTAATCTTGACCATTCAATCTTGTAGGGATTCAGTGTTCGTGATTAGCTACCTTCACCTTTCCCACTTTCACCTAATAGGCTCTCCCATATTCTATATACTGACTTTAAAGTTTACAAATAATTGATGCATTACTAGATCCCCTACCTTCACTTGCTAACCATTGTAACACAGTTAGCCCCTTTTGTCTTGTACTTACACTGCAATGCAGGTTGTAATTTACTCTCCTGCTAGAACTGCATCTCAACAAGGATCTGGGAAGGTTGGAAGATGGAAGATAAACTTCTTATCAACCCAAAAGTAGATTCTCTTTCTTTTTTGTCTCAGTTCTTTCACTGCTTGTTTAAACATCATTGTCTGAGTTATACAATTTGGGCCCTTTTTCTCTTTCAGTAATGGGTTTGATAACTGGGTAGGTGAGTTGCTTGGGATTTTGCATGCATTGGATTTCAGTTGTCAGAATATACTGACAAATTTATGATTTAAACTTATTCATAACGATGAAATTTATGCTACCATTGGCATTTCTTGTACTAAGGCAATTTTCACAGGTTTTAGTTTCAAACTTTTTACACTTATAATTCTGGGCATCCCTGAATAGTTTAAGGAGTCACTAGCAATTTCAGTATGATATCCTAAAATTTGAACAATTATTTTGTATGCATTAATAATGACTCAACAAATAGTAAATTTCAACTAATGTGTTTATAGGTGGGAAAATCCACTGATGGGCTGGACATCTACTGGGGACCCCTATTCTCATGTTGGTGATTCTGCCTTGACTTTTGACAGTGAAGAAGCAGCAAAGGCATTTGCAGAGAAACATGGTTGGGAATGTTTGGTATGTCTTGCTATTCAAATATCTTTTGTGTTTGTTTGAGTCTTCAAGGTGCCTCTTGATTCAGTTCACATCTGTTCTTATTGAAATAAATTATTATAATATGAAGCCAGATATGGAAAGTAAACAAAATGTTCATTGACAGAAACCTACCTTTATCTCTGCCTCTGGGTTGTATCATTGGAATACAATATTAGAGATGAGGAAATGAAAATAAAAAACTAGTGCAGAATAACAGGTCCCTAACCCTCCTATTTTGAGAGACTTTTACTCTCCCCTAACTTCCTCTCAATCAATCAATAACTCTCTTAATTAACTCCACATCTCTCCCTCAAAAAAAATAAATTGTTTCACCTCATCCCAATTCCTAAGACGATGTCTTCAAGGTGAATTTTAGCAACCTATCCTCTGGCGGCCATTCCATCTCCCTCATTCTAAATCTTCTTATGGTAAAATTACTGCAAATTGCTTGTTTGGCACACATGATCCAGACTATATTTCTTGTCACACTTAAAACATAGCCCTTCTTGATATTCTCTTGTAATTTTGCATCAGAATTCAGAAAGTCTCTTGAACCCCCTCCTTGACTTCTCAAAGTACACCATTGGGTCTGCTGGCTGCAAAATCTACCACTGAGCCTTCTCTATGTGAGTTAGTCTGCACAGATAACCTAGAGCAAACTTCATATGTTACACTTTTGGATGATAGGTAACTTCTGAATGTGGCTCCTCCTTGTCTGAAAATTCTCCTCTGTTTAATGTTCAGTTCATATCAGTGATTTGCTGAGCATAATCCATCATCTCTGGTAAAAGTTCTAGTGTGTGCAACTTCATTTCGTCCCATCTTCCTTTAACCTATCCATGCAAAGGATGTACAGAACTCAAATTACTCTTCATAATCTTTGATGGATGACATTTGTTTCAAAAACAGCTCATATGGCTAGCAATCTGAATAGTGGTCACAATGGTACTGTGTTGATCACAAAAAAAGCCTGCTGAACAGGGACATTAGGGTTTTTTTCAGGAGTTATTTTTAGGATTTCAATTTCCATATATGAAATCTACAGCTGTAGCAGTAGTGAAAATGATAAAGGAAAATGGTGAGTGATGATTTCTATCTAGTAAACTTGTGTTTGACTTTTTTTATTGTTAATTATGAATTTCATTATGAGTATTCTTTTATCATTTTTTGATAATTTATATGTATATAGTTTATATTATATTAACTATATAAAAAAAATTCAAAATAGCAGCTATCCTGCTGGAGTGTATCCAAAGCCAGCTGCTACCCTCTACTAACCAGTATTTAAACATTGCTCCATAAACATCTCCTGAAAATGGGGTTTTCAAGCTTCCTCTAGGGGTCCACTCCCATTTTCAATCTTGAACCAACTCTCAGGTTATTACTTAGCCAAAGTCATCCATTGGTTAAATGGCTGCAAAAAGCTCCTTTAGATGAGTGGTGGTCCTCCTCCATTAGACCAACCCATTGCTCTGCTGCCTTCAGAAAAATTGGTATCTTCATTGAAATGTGAAGATTATATTTCCAAGTTCTGCCATCTCTTCAAGCTTCTTTAATTGAGTTTCTTGAAACCCTCAGTCCCTTCTTGCTTGGGCCTAGTCCTCTTCCACACATTTTATTTGAGTATTTCATCCAGCACTCCTTCCTAGTATGCCCTATGTAAACTCCTAGATCAGGAGCTCTGATGCCAGTTAATAAAACTGGATCAGAATATAGAAAGAAAATAGAATGTTTATTGACAGAAACCTCTATCTCTGTATCAATGGATCACAAGATCAAAGATGAGGAAATAAAGATACAAAGATAGTGAAGAATGATTGATGCCTAACTCTCCTATTACTAACTTGCTCTCTCATCCAATTGATAACTCCCTAACCCCCTCCCTCTCTCCATCTCCCTTGTTAACATAGTAGGTGAATTGATTCATCTTTCTTCTTGCTTTGTTCAATCACAATATCAATTGAAGTTGTATTAGTTTCAGTATGGCACTGAAGTGACTGAACTATCTACCAACGGAGACCAGCATATCTTGTTTTTCAAATGATTGTAAGACGATTATCATTAGAGTATGCTTGTTAGTCATTAGTTCTGTTTCAAGAATCAGACCACTAAATAGAAATATCCACTTGATTGTGCATTGGTATTCTCCATGTTTAGGCCTTTTAGGGTTTTATTTCTTTCTTATTAATAAAAGCTCTGAACCTGTTGCAGGTCAAGAAGCGCCACACACCGTTGCTGAAGGTTTGAACATCTTTCACTATTTTGAATGACAATGGCTTTAGTTTCTTTCGCAATCTTGTTTGTGATAGCATTGTGCATTTCTATACGTGTTAATGTTTACAGGTTAAATCATATGCGGACAACTTTAAATGGAAGGGCATGCCTAAATCTGACGAAGAGTGATTTGTTATTTTGTCTTCATGTTAATGTATTCCGTCTTCTGGAGTTTCAACCTGAAGCAGTTATCTCTGCATCTTTTCTTGGAAAAAGAAAGTTTAATGTGAATTCTTGATTGAAAATAAAAGGGACCGATCTTCCATTGGCCTAGGTTTCCTCTATGATGTAATACTGAATCTATTTATGATTGATTCGGTCTACCGTCTTAACTGGACGCTGTAATGAACAATTGGTTGCAGCACAAACTGATCCAACAGCTACTGATTCTGAGCAACAGTTTCTATATACTTAAGAGTAATAATCAAAATGACCTGAAATTTATTATAAAGTATTGTCTAACTAATCTAACGGTGGATGTTTAATTATTAAGTTATTACGTTTCGATCGAATGGACATGTTACTTTCAATGTGCACAAGATTAATCGTAGTTCTGCCCTAAGGTCTGGGTGTCATGCTCTTCACTAATTTTGGGATGGAGGGTTATAGAGAAAGGGAAACCAGGTTAAAAATTTTCATCTTAAGAAATTTTTTCTAATTTATAACGAAAGAATTGCTATTTATTTGTTTTGAAGTTGTGTAAAATTAATTTTAAACATTGTATGGAATTAAGACGAGTATTTAAATTAATTTCAATTACATATTTTACATTGGATCGTTTGCACGGCTTGAGAAAGTGGTTTGTACGGTATAATAAACAGGTCCTAAATAGGAAGATTATCTCAAATTTACGATGGTCCAATTTTTTACAATACTACATAATTTAAAAATGAAAATTTTAACTTCCTTTCTGTAACCTTCTATGGCCCCTCCCAGCCAAACATAGTAAAACGCTCGTAGTGATCTGGCTAAGGTTGCTGTCGTATCTTCTAGGACATCAACTATGTGATGAAATGGTGATTTTTTTTTTTTATTTCACTGAAATACTAGTATTCGAGTAGTTAATTACATGCAAGAATAAAATCTCTATCTGACAATGTGATAAAAAAATAGAAGTTAACAAGGCATATCGCCACGAACTCTGGCTTTGAAAACCAGGATTCAGCCTCATCAATTCAAAGTTGAGGAAAGCCTATTTAGGGGAGATTATTTTCACGTGCTTTAAATATAAAGATAATAACATGCATTGAATGTTTTTTCACACGTACACAGGTTTACATTCAGTTAGCACTAAATCCTGATAAATAATCGAATCATATTTCATTTTTTGGGAAAAAAAAAAAAATTGAACTTCATCAAGCAATATTTGCCAAACTTTAATTGGTCTAGCGGTCATACAAGTGGAATTATACACTTGAATACTCTTTTAATCATTCTTTAGTAATACATGAAAACATAAAAATACATAAATTATTACCAAACTAAATGCAAATAGTACACAAATCTCATTTAAATTATTGCACAATCTCCTTTGTTTCAAAACGATTGTGGTGATCATGATTGTGATGTGTTAACTGTTAAATGTCAATAATTTATACAACCATAAATTGTGTTGCTTGCGGTTGATACCATCACTAATACCGCAAGCAGACTGCTATAATAGTAATTCTGATACTAATACTGCAATACAATCACTAAAACCCTTTCAGTAAAGAAAATGTCAGACTGAAAGCTGTGTCAGACTTCCTATTCAAGTGCCATGGAAGCTTAAGTCTCCGTAATTGGTAAAGTTTTAAGAGCCCATTTGTAAGTTAAAAAATGCCTAAATATCGAACTTTGTGAGACCTGCTTTATGTAATTCACTCTCTTCACTAGTCACTCGTGTTAAGATACAAAAGAACTATCAGTCCATGTTTATGTAACAACTAGCAAATCAATATACATTAATTGATTTGGGGATGATAGGGAAAAAGGTAAAAAACTCAATATAAATAATAATAAATAACAGAAAACTGGGTGTTAGAAAACTTGTCATAGCTGTTGATTCTCCAGCAACCATATAATTACGAGATTATTATCTACAATCTAGGAAAATGCCAAACACCTTGATCCAACCAAACTTTCCCCGGTGGAAAAAAGATGCGTTAAGAGGAAGAAGTAAATTTGTTACGAATAGTTATTCCACTCTTATTAGGTAGAAGCTTCTTCATGTAATACTTAGACTTGCGGGATAGATTAATCGTTTTCCTTTTCTTCTCAGGTATATAATCAATTGAACATTCTGAAAATCCACGCCTCACAAACCTGTCAATACATTGGGAATTCATGTCTTTAGAAAAGCATTTATGGAGTTAACAAACCATATGCAACATCCAAGAATAGATATAGAGTGTGCAGTAAGTAACAATCCACTGAAAGCACAAAATAACATTGATTCTAGATAAATATATTGACATGTGCTTGTCGTGCATTGAGGAGGGTATGTACCAATCTGCTGTCCGAGTTGTAAGCAAGAAAAGCATCTCCAATCCAAGAGATACTGCCTTCTTCTCTATATAATCTGTACATTTGATCATAAAATTAAACAGATACAGACAAAACCCAAAACATAAGATAAACACTATTATAGAGAAACAATACCCAAAGATTATAATCAAACAGCTGCTCAAAAACGTGTTTAAACATGCACTGCATGGAAGGACCTCATGCTGCACCATAAAAGTAGTTTCTGGAAGAAACTGTAAACAATTTACCCTTAAAATATATGTCATGGTCTCATATACAATATTTGCAAACAATTTCTGATACAAGGAGAATTGCACAAAGAACTAGTCAGCAACTGTAGGTATACTTTCAAGAAGCTTAACTGCCTAGTAGAATTCACTACTTTTCAAAGCAAATACCAAAGAAAAAGAAGGAAGAGAAAAAGAGAAGTCAGTGGTTTTATGCCTTTAGATTCAATACCCTAGTAAGGCAATATCAAGAAGATGAATGTATTATGAACAATTGAATGTGTTGACATTTTCTACTCTGACAAATGAATTTCCCAAAACTCATGGAATCATAAAAAATGTTTTTAAAATTGAATTGGCAAAGTGAGAAATCTAATGAATGTATTATTAACTTCATATAAATTAATAATACTTTAATTTGATTAATTGATTCAATGGTAAGTGTGAGTCCATGTTCAATACGTTTTAACAGTTCAACTCAAACTAAATAATATTATATGTGCATCAAAAGTTAAAGCCAAACTTAGAAAAGTAGTTTGAAAGGTGCCTAAAAAAGAGTTGGTTTGAAGTAATCCCCATTCCTCTCTAATAGTTTCAGGCTTTCAGCACTATAATATAACCTCGGGCAGGTTGAACCTGTTTAACCATGCACAGTTTGAACAATTCAATACCAATTAACATAGTCAGTAGCTCGGTATCAGAAAGACAGTTTCAGGGACCCTAACACACCACAGGTCTGAAGGTTGAATCTTTATTTACTCTTTTTTGGTTTCAGCACAATAATATTAACCTTAAACTGGTTGAACCTGCTAAACCATGTGCAGTTCCATAGTCTTGACAGTTCAGTACAGGTTCATTCAGTCTATCGGCATTTTAGAATGCAAGTTTTAGAGGTTTAATTGGACCAGCTCACATTTAACTTGGTCCAACTGATCAGTCTGGGTTTACAACTATGGTGCTGAAATATGAGAGCAAAAGTAGTTGAAATAGTAGAAGTACAAAATCAGTCCCTCCTAGTGTAGTGCAACAATATGCTCCTTTTTGAGTGTCAGAAAACAGAAGACCATGAAAACTTCGAAAGAGTCCTTTAATCCCCAGTAATTTATACCATGTTTGGAACTTCTGTAGAAACCACCATTAATGAATGGAACCTTGAAATGGCAGGTAGACTTAAGGGAACTGAAGTCATCATTCAAAGTTTCAAATCCCTTTATTAATGCTACTCTCTGAAAAGCTCTTTTCAATAAACATCATTTCAAGTCATTTAATACTCAATACGAGTCAGAATAAACCACAATAAATCACCATGGAATTCCAATATAATCCACAAATTATTAAGCATTGGTTCTCCATCAATTAAGAACAAGAATTGTCAATCCACAGAGGCAATAAATAGAATTAGCATACCAAGCAATTTGTCTCCCTGTCCTTGGCCTCTACAATCAGGGGATACTGCAATTGCAGCAACCTCTCCACACTTCTCCTCAAAGAAAGGAAAAAGTGCAGCACAAGCAATTATTTGACCTTCTCTTTCCACAACAATGAAGGAGCCTAATGATTGAAGCAGCTATAAACAGAGAATGGTTGAATATATGAGACTACTTGAGAAAATCACCAGTAATAGTTATAGTATGGCCTCTACAATAGCTATGAAGATATCAAGCAAAGTTAACCAAACCTCTTCATCAGTCCGCTTAACTAATATGCCAGACTCCTCCAGAGGATGGATAAGTTGTTTTATTCCAGAAATATCTGTTACTTGAGCCATCCGGGTGCCTTCATAAAGGTCACTGCAAAATTCATTGAAGGCAAGCAAATGAAGAAAAAGTCTGAGAAATAGAACAAGATAAAAAGAAAAGAAAAGAAAAGAAAAAGATCTCAATCATATGTATAACATCATCAACAATCTGCCATATATTTTATTGCCAGTAGGCAGCAGCAGCATTGGAAACCCCATGAACATCGTTTTGGTACTAATTTATTTTTGGGTTTTGAAAATAAAGCAACCAAACATTTCTTCAAGGGTATGATATATTGTTGTGGCATGGTAGAATTTAACCAGTTTGTTCTCTTCAACACTAAGATAGCCAATTATTTCAACTAACTCATCTATCTTTTTGTAATCAATGGTTTCATTAAAAAGTATTTAAGGAGAATGATCACATGTGGTCTAGAGATTCAAATAAAAAATATTTATATCCTTCAATTTCAACAAACATCCATGTAACCATCAGATCATCACAGACAACTACAAACAAGTTTGAATCTCACTATTGTAACCAATGTGATGACTCTAGCGGGAAATCCACAGGGATGCCAATGAAAATTATGGTTTATTAACATTAATAACTGAAATAAAATCAAGAAACCGAAGAGTTGGATGAACAAATGAATGATGCAACTTACCACATACTGCTCTTACTCTCACCATCTAGTTTCTAACTCATGCAAAATATTTCATAATAATCAGAAAAAAAAAATCCAGAGATAGTGCAAAATTTGCCTACCTAGCAACCATTGTTCCCATCCCATCTCGCTTGAACAATTCCAACAACAGAACTCCACCAATAGTACCATCCAATAAATGAACTCTTTGAACACCACCCTGACAGACAGAAGAAATTTATATTATGAGCAACATATAACTGGGATCTCAAGCATGTCATCGTATTTCAAAAAGCAACTTCTCAAGGAAATTCAGTATAAGTATGCAGTGATAGGACAACTGATTAGCAAAAACAGGTAATTTCTCAAAAGAATGTTACATTGAGGTCATTATATTTATAGAAATCAGTCACTTGACAAATCTTTAAAAACTACTAGGGTTTTTTAAAAATAATGAGATGGACCTATCTGTCATGATAAAACGAAACAAGTGATAATAAAAATAAAATTATCAGACTTTCAGTGACTCAAGATGCTAAGGAAATAAAAACCAACGGCATGAAGGAAAAGTTGAATCATCAACTCACTCTGCAAACAAAGGCTGCAGCAGCCAGTTTTGACAGGTAACCATTCATTCGACTTTGCCACTCCTGACCTCCAATAGCAAAACCTTGCTCCCCAGACCATAGGCCATTCCTATTGTCAAAACCAACACCGTTACGAAAGGTTGCATTATGACATTCTGAAAATGGTTTTCCATTCTGTGGAGAATGGACTGCCCCATTAAATTTTTTAAGAGAGTTGAAACTTTCTTCAGCAACAGCTTTCACGTAGTTAGCAGCTGTTTCACTTTGCTCAACCTGTTCACGAATTAGCATGTCTGCCTCTTGAAGAGTCAAGAAATGAACAAGGTGTCCACTTTCATCCAGTATCGGACCATCTATAATGCATATAAGCTTGTCAGCTCCTATAGCCAAGGCACAAGCTGTCGCAACTTCATAGGCACTGTGGAAACAAAATTTATTAATATCCAGTATTTAAGCATTTTTTCCTCTATTGGATCACATGCAAGTACTATGCCATAAAGCAACATTCAAGAGAAATATAAATTGAACACATTGACACAGGTGTAAATCTGATTCACATAAATAAATGGTTATTTAAAAACTTGTATCACTATTTTCTTAGTATTTTGTTTTTCACATTCCATAAGATGTAAGGTTCTAGAATTAAGTTTTTACATACGGAATAACTGTGTAAAACATTTAAAATCTCTTTTTTTAGTGTTTTCCCTAAGAAAACAACTTCTATGCTTTTATTTTAACACTTTCTACATGAAGCTGTTTCTTCCAATCTATGTCTAACTCCAATCCTTAAAAGCTAGCCTTGAAAGATAAATATTAATATTCTCCAAGATATTGATATAAGAAACATAATTGATGGTAGATAGTAAGCTTCTACAATAATGGGGTTTGGGGATGGTCAAATCTATGCAGTCTTACTCTCTTGAGAGAGAGGCTGAACCACAACTAGAACCTTTGACCTAGTCACAAGGCAACAACCTCACGGTTGGCCCCTGGGTGACCCTCCAAATTAAAAATATGAATGACAGAAAATATTAAGGCTTTCTATAATAGCCAAATAATAACAGAGCATGAATCAGAAATATGTTATAACAACAGAATATATGTTAGTAAGCAATCAAGAAGAAGCAAGTTATAAAAAGTAATAATCAGAGGCTCTAAGGCATACTTGCAATTCAATACTTGTCCAGAGCTGGAGTAGCCCAAGTTGCTTAAAATAACCATACAATCGCCATCAAGTCTCTCACGCATGCGAGAAACATCTACTTTTTTAACCTCCCCAGTTGACCCAAAATCAACTCCTTTGACAACCCCTCTTCTCTGCCAAACAAAAAGTTTAAAAAGACTTGCTCTATCACAGACAGAAGCAGAAAACAAAAAAAAACAGTGGGACAACATCAGAATGTTATCATTACTGCAACAACAGAGCAAGGGAATTGAAAGAAACCAAGTTCTCCATACAGTATGAAAAAAATTGAATCACAGAATTCAAACCTTGGCTGCGAGAAAGTTCCCACTTGCAACACTGACACCAACTTCATGCAAACGGCTATTGTCACCATGTCGCCGAATATTGTAAATGGAGGGTCCAGGAGAAAGCTTTGCTTCAATCATCAGTCTTATTCTCCCAGCTGCTTCCATTACAGCTGCTAGAGACTCATCATCAGTTATCCTATATGGACCAACATACTTAGGCTGTCTCCCTACAAAATAGCAATATCACTAGTTAATGTTCATGCACAATAGCTAAAATTTCATTTTTCTCTTGGGGGGTTGGCAAGTAACAGCTCAAGGTGATAATAATCTGTCACTTGCACAACATTAAGAAAATTAGCCGCTAGCACCCACTCATGTTCAAACCATGATGATTTAATTTTCTTGTGATGCAAGTATGACTCACCTCTCTCCCGCAAAAGATTGTCAATTTGCACATGGGTCCCCGGAACAAGAACAAACCGGATTCCCAGGTGATGAAGGAAGGCTATATCCTGCACGCACATGTTACATTGCTAAATATGGGATTAATCGAACGGTGCACTGAATAGTAAACAGCTTTTTTAAAAATAAATTTAATAATCTTATATGCAGTTAAATTCTTATAGGGAGAACTTTGTCACGGCTGTCCAGAGTAGTCCTATCCGATGAAGCAAGATTAATTCGTGTGCAATAAATTATTATATGGATTAAGACCATCATAATTCCAACTAATCGTTTATAATTTTTTTTTTCCATAAATTAAAGAATTCGACTATGTATCACATAAAAATTGACTGCTACCGTCTAATATCTGTGCCCTCCTGCCTAAAAAACAATTTTATATATTAAATTATGTCTGAATGATCCAATAAAAATTCGTTTTTGTAGCGGTTGCAGCCTATCTAATATCAGTAGCCTCATGCCAAATAAATAATTTTATATATTTATTTATGTCTGAATGACCCAATAAAAAGAAGTTGGAATTTTTGGAGATGCCTTGAGAATGAGATCCAGGAAGGGACTAGCGACAATTTCACCGGAAATGATGACAACGAAGGTGGCACCACGATGGGCCCACAAGTAAGGCCACGTCTCACGAAACCAACGCACGAATTGCCTATCATCCATGGAGCTGTGACCCTCCTCTTCCGCCCCGTTTCCGTTGAATTCTTCGCTGAACACATTGCAGCGTTTGCAAGTTGAAGTTGGGACTCCACTCAAAGATAAGGGATTGTTTGGCCTTGATTTTGGGGGCCAGGGGGGTAAATTGAGCTGCTGGGGATGGAAATTGAATCGGTGGGAGAAAGATTTGGGAAGGTTTGGAAGGGATGTGCGAGGGCTCGATGACAAAGCCGCCATTGGAGTGTTCAGTTGCAACTCAACTCAAGAAGCCGCCAATGTTGCTGTTTCGCCACTTTGTATATTTGGATTTTGTTGAAAGGAATTTGTCAACAGTAACACACTTACAGTACGTACTAAATTTTAGAAGGAAAAAAATTATGACGGGGATGGGAAGCGAAAAATAAGAAGAAAAAAAAAATTGTGTTAAGGTGAGACTGGTGAGTGTTGTAAAATTCACCTTAAAGGATATAATTTATGATTGATTGTTTTTATTATAAAAGTAAATTAATAGTAAAATTTAGTGTAAAATTTTTATTTAATATAAAAATTATTTCATATTATTTTAATTTAAGTTTAATTGTACATTTTATTGTTTTATTGTTATAATTTTGTGAATTTTATTATCTAAATTTTTTGGTTAATTTAATCACTTAAGTTTACAATTTTTA